>JAFBJQ010000506.1:90257-176847 GCA_016785345.1 Trinectes maculatus | reverse complement strand
ATTTAATAGTCGACGTCGTCGACGACGGCGACTAATCGTTGCAGCCCTACACCACATCCTTCTTCATAGGCTCGAACACTTAATTGGTGTAAAAGGAATTGCCCTAAATTGGTTTAACTCCTATTTAACGAACAGACATCAATTTGTACTAATTAATAAGTTGTTTGAGCCGCACTGTTCCAGGACAAGGCGCAGCCACGTCTATGGACCATTGACTGCTCTATGAGGCAAGAAGTTGCAATTTGTGAATATGGGCTATACAAATAAAATTTGATTGATTGACTGACTGATTGATGTCTATTCAGCTAGTAACTGAGCTCTTTCGAATCTAGCCATTCTATTTACTATTGGGTTACACTTGCTCATTCCCTGGGACCAGTTGCAGCAGAGAGCCACACAAGGCTTTCTCCAGACTTGGCTGCCGGAGAGGAGCAAACTGCAAAACTCCAGATTCCCTCTTCATCTATCCTAAGTCCAGGCCACAGCCTCGAACTCACTGGAGGAGCACATAAACTGTTGATTTTGTTTCGTTTTGGAGCCGACGCAATTACTGCACAATCAGCTGATTGAAGATACGAGGACGAGTGAGCCGACTCGTTAAGGACCGAACCAGGTACCAGTTCCTCATCTTTGATCGTTCCCGCTGCCCCCAGGAAACCATCACACTGCCACCGCCAAGAGAGCAAGCTACACTGCCAGGAGAGTGAGATAACAGACCGCCAGACACCCAGCCATTGCCGCTTTGGACACTCAGAGCAAATCTTCTGTGCCACGTTCCAAACTGTAACGTGAAGGCTTATGTCTGGGCAGAGACTAGAATAGTGTTGCGTATGATTCTTTTACTTGTATACTTAATGTATTACTGTCGTTTTACATTGCGTGTATTTTGTGACAGTTGTATTGTCTTTTTTCTTTTTTTTCTTTCTTATCTCACACACCACATCTGCACCCCCACATCACTGATAACAGAGCTGACACAAAAAGTGACCTGTTTGTTGTAAGGGGGCCCCCTCCATGATACACGACACTCAAAGGGCTCGAATCTTTGTTCATCACACTGCCATCTTGCGGCCAGCCGCAGTCTTAACTTAGGTGAAGATGTCACCACGTCACTCCACCTCCATTTTAGCTCTCAGTGACTTCACACACATAGCTTCAACCCCATCTTGATCTCTCTCACACACACACACGTGCACACACACACAGATGTATATAGCCACTGTTTTTACATATGTGTTTGCCTGTTAGTAGTTAGTAGTTAATGTTTGTCTAGTTGTAGTTTTGAACTGTGATGGTTGTTTGATACAGAGTATTATTACCTGAATGTAATCATTACTGTGCTTTAATAAATTCATTATAGTTCACACCGTCGTCGTTTGTGATTATTGTGTGTTTACTCGGAATACTTGCTGGATTACTACAGTCAGTGCTCGATTTCACACTTTCTATTAAATTTTCCGAAGTTACTATTTATAATAAACATTTCTAAATATTAATGATTATCCCTGATAATTATTCATATTATTTAGCTAATAACCAAATTGATCCTCTTTGGTCCCAGCATAGTTGGTGCCCATGTTAGGTTATGTTAATACATGTTGTGACCTACACTACTACAGTGAACCCTCATTTATCGCGGGGGTTACGTTCCAAAAAGAACCTGTGATAGGCGAAATCCGCAAAGTAGTCAGCTTATTATTATACAGTACTACAGAATGAAACCAAAGATCAAAACCTGTTTTCAGGCTCAAGCATTTGTTTAAGAAATAAAAATAGAAGCGTTGTCTAACAAATAACTATGATAGTTATAAGAAATACTGTAAAATAATCACTTTAATAATCAACTACGTGGTTGGACACATTGTGACTGATGCGTATTTCACAGTTCCTCTGACTGTGCCTCTTCGTGCTGACTCCGCTCCGCTGTAGCGTCTTTTTCTACTGAAGGCCGTGGTGCAGGTGTCTTTGTCGGTGCAGAGCGTTTCATCGACATTGTGGGTTTTGTCGTGGCGACAATATGCAAACATGTAAATTTGCCAAGCAGAACGCATTCTGTACTGGACAGAGACGAGGCACGGAGGAGACTGATTGACATTGGCCTACAGTCCCTTAGCCAATCAGGACACAGAGCACAATGCGCATGCAGACACTGTAAAAAAAAAAAGCATAACAAACTGCACTAAAAAAAATCTGTGAAACAGCGAGGCTGCAAAAGGCGAACCGCGTCATAGCGAGGGTTGGAAAATCTCCCTCCGCGCGTGAGACAACAAGTCCCTGCGAAGAGGCAGCGGCCACGGGGGGGTGGACAGGAGCTAAAAAATATCCGCCAGCCAGTGCTTCCCCAGCCACGCGGGGCGACCAGGATCATGGACAGACCCCTATCCCGCACCCTGGCTAGGGTCGGAGAAATGAGAGCCACCAGGGGAAATGCATACAGGAGGGTCCTCGGCCACTCCTGAGACAAAGCATCTACCCCCAGAGGGGGAGACAAAGCATCTACCCCCAGAGGGGGAGACAAAGCATCTACCCCCAGAGGGGGAGACAAAGCATCTACCCCCAGAGGGACACTGCGCATTCTCCACTGATGCATAAACGTTCACGGTAGCCTGCCCGAACCGTAACCAGATCAGCCTCACCACTTCGGGGAGAAGTTTCCAGTCGGCGTAGAGGGGGTCGCTCCTGGAGAGCAGATCTGCCCCATGGGACCTCTGGGTGGGTGAGGGGGCTCCTGTGCTTTAGGCACCTTCGGAATCCTGAAAGCGGGAGCTTGATGGGAGACAGTCTAGCGCGGAGCCGCAGGAGCAGCGGGTCGAGCCCTCCTCGGCAGGCAGAGTTTTAGCGCCTTGTCCTCCCTCTTTTTCTCCTCACACCTCTTCTGCATGGAGGTGACAGCAGCACCGAAGAGACCCTGAGGGACGATCGGAGTGTCGAGGAGCTCCTCCTTTTCCTTGGTTGTCAGATCAGTGAGCCCGAGCCAACGTGCACTCTCCTGGAGAACCATGAGGCCCATGGCTCTCCCCGTAGCTTGTATGGCCACTTTGTGGAGACGTAGGACGTGGTCCGTTAAAACACAGATTTCTTCCCACAAGGTGGAATCCGGTTTGGCAGTCATGTCTGACAGAGCCGCTGCCTTGTAGCACTTGTCGGTAAGGCGAGACTGGAAGCGGTCCATCTTGGACGGGAGAGAGGGGGCCATAGAGGACATGGAGGCCTTCGGGTGGAGGTGTGTCGCAACCAGCGGCTCTATGGGTGGCATCTGGCGGATACCGCGGGCTTCCATCCCCTCGCAATCCAGCAGAGAGCTACCTGCAATGGGGTGTTTCTCGCTGTACGGCCTCTCCTTCCATGTTCCGGCTATCTCTTCCAATGGCTCCGCCTTCCCGTCTTCTGTGCTTTGGGAAGTTTCTTGCAGTCAAAGCGGGACTTAACAACCTCCGCCTGAACAACGGGCCACGGGATGCTGAGCATATTATAGCATATTTTACAGCAGGTAGATGTTTTGACCTGGTCATTGTAAAAGTAGCTCACACGCTGAAAAAGTGTGGACACCCCGGTGTAGAAAATAAAACAATTGCACACCTCAATGTGAGGAATGAATCACACACAAGTTGCACATTTAAAGAGTGCGTGCATTTGCGGTTTATATAAATGTGCTCTCTGTCTGATTGGAGTGGAGGGGGTATGTATGCAGTCTATTGGTCCAATAATTTGGGGGAAGCAAACATCCACATCAAAGCCCTGTTGTGTGTATGTAATGTGTCCAGAGTGTGTGGGAAAAACACTACATGACACTTTTCTGTATTTGTTTTAACCTTTTTTTCATTTAAACAACACTGCATTACTCGTATCATCACTATGACATGAACTGACCTGGTAGAAAAGCCCTAAGGCAAAAATTTGCTGCACCAGCCTTCATTGATTTCCTACTATTTAATGGGTCTAAGTACTGTTTTTTTGATTGCACCTCGAATCTGCAGAAATATATCTCTGGATACTATTTTGTCAGAACAGATACAAGTGCACAAGTTACATTGAACCCTCGCTATAACGCGGTTCACCTTTTGTGGCTTCGCTGTTTCACAGATTTTTTAGTGCAGTTTGTTATGCTTTTTTTTTTACAGTATATGCACGCGCTTTGTGCTCTGTTTGGAAAAGGCTGTGCTCGGGACGGAGATGCTAGCCCTTTAAAGGGCGAAGCTTAGACCCGACCGTCTCGCCCGCAAGCAGAGGAGTCAGGAAGGAGAGAAATAGGAGAAAGTTTGTTTGTAGTGTTTAAAGTCATTAAATCGGCATACTACAGCAACTGAGTCTTTTTTTGAGTTCTAACCGGACTCACCACAGTGATTCACCTTTCCATCAGCATCAATTACCCATTCGCTAACTTTTACTCTGTGTCCTGGTTGGCTCAGGGACTGTAGGCCAATGTCAATCAATCTCCTCCGTGTCTCGTCTCTGTCCAGTACAGAATGCGTTCGGCTTGGCAAATTTACATGTTTGCGTATTGTCTCCACGACAAAACCCACAATGTCGACGAAACGTTCTGCACCGACAAAGACACCTGCACCACGGCCTTCAGTAGAAAAAGACGCTACAGCGGAGCGGAGTCAGCACGAAGAGGCACAGTCAGAGGAACTGTGAAATACGCGTCAGTCACAATGTGTCCAACCTCGTACGTTGATTATTAAAATGATAATTTTACAGTATTTCTAAAAACTATCGTAGTTATTTGTTAGAAAACGCTTCTATTTTTATTTCTTAAACAAATGCTTGGGCCTGAAAACAGGTCTTGATCTTTGGTTTCGTTCTATAGTACTGTATAATAATTGTAAAAAATAAAGCTGACTACTTCGCGGATTTCGCCTATCACGGGTTCTTCTTGGAATGTAAGCCCCGCGATAGACGAGGGTTCACTGTATATCCAATCAACACTGAGACTAGAACAGGAGCAGGGCCCTGATTTAGAAAGGAGGGTTAACAAACTCTGAGTTAAAATCTAAACTCAGGGTTGACCAACCCTGAGCTGTCCAACTCAGAGTTTTCGGTTTCAGAACAGGGGATAAGAGTTAGGTCAATCAACTCGGAGTTGCTTTGACTCTGAGTTAAGCTCGCGCACGCGGAGGTAAAAAGCCCTCATGAATGGAACAAAGATAACGTGATTCACCATGGCAACACGTGAAAACAAACCCCGCACGTCCTATTTCTTCTGGGTAGAGTTGGACGTTCTTATGCATTGCTACACCGAATACGAACACATATTCAAAAAAAGAGCTGCACAGTCTGAATTGAATTGATTGAATTAATAAAAGAAAATATCGTGTGTTCGAGTGTTTCACATGTTCAACATTTATATTCTATTTGTGTGTTTGTGAACACAGGTGCTGTCCAACAGGTACAAAACGTTCTTAGCAGCAACAGACCAGGTAGGCTGTGTTTATTTAGCCTGTCCTGAACAGCAGTGAGTGGCTGCATTCAGCATGTCAGTGTTTCAGCTGTCCCAACACTGTCACTATTTAACACTGTCAGTATTTAACATTGTCACTGTTTACTATCGTCTCCTTGAATCAGAAAATCGGTTTTGAATGAAAAGATGTGAGTGCATCGCTGCACAGACTAATGAATAGTCCGATTGAAAAGTTATGAATCTTGGTTTAATTCTGCTGATGCAGCTGCTTAAAGCTTAAAGCTCTCCCTCTTTGACCCACCGTAACCCCGACATCCCACCAGATGCACGTGCGTTGCGTTTGCGCTGCGTCGCAGCAACGAAGCTGACACGTTTCAATTCTAATCAATGTTTGTGCTTCAGTTTGTGCTGCCATTTGCAAAAAGACTAAGTGCGATACAAAGCATGTGCTGATGTGAGGGCTGAGAATGTTGTTGAGATAAATGATTGACGGTGCTGAAAACGGTAACGTTCATACAAATATTCATGTTGAAATTATAAAACGTCTAATCGGGGGTCTGATGATTTTCTCCCGACAGAGATTCCAGCGCAGTATTTGTGCTTCAATATCAATAAGGTCTTCCAAAAAGAGCGAGATGCAGCTTTAAGCAGCTGCATCAGCAGAATTAAACCAAGATTCATAACTTTTCAATTGGACCATTCATTAGTCTGTGTAGCGATGCACTCACATCTTTTAAATCAAAACAGATTTTCCGATTGAAATAGACAATATCAAATAGTGACAATGTTCAACAGTGACAGTGTTAGACAGTGACAGTGTGAAACAGTGCCAGTATTGGGACAGCTGAAACACTGACATGCTGAATGGAGCCACTCACTGCTGTTCAGGACAGGCTAAACAAACACAGCCTACCTGTTTGTACTATATTTTTATATTTCATCTTTTGTTGCTGCTAAGAATGTTTTGTACCTGTTGGACAGCACCTGTGTTCACAAACACACAAATAGAATATAAATGTTGAACATGTTAAACACTCGCGATATTTTTTTTATTAATTCAATCTTCTGCCATACCACCTCACGATCCTTTACAGCAGCTGAGCAGGGACTGTGCTGCTCTTTTTTTTTGAATATGTGTTCGTATTCGGTGTAGCAATGCATAAGAACGTCCAACTCCACCCGGAAGAAATAGGACGTGCGGGGTTTGTTTTCACGTGTTGCCATGGTGAATCACGTTATCTTTGTTCCATTCATGAGGGCTTTTTACCTCCGCGTGCGCGAGCTTTACTCAGAGTCAAAGCAACTCCGAGTTGATTGACCTAACTCTTATCCCCTGTTCTGAAACCGAAAACTCTGAGTTGGACAGCTCAGGGTTGGTCAACCCTGAGTTTAGATTTTAACTCAGAGTTTGTTAACCCTCCTTTCAGAAACAGGGCCCTGTTCTACTGTTGACTAAGCAACGCACCACAAGGAAATATGTCACTTTTTCACCTGCTTGGAGTCCATTTCGAGGATGGGTGCATCAGAAAAGCAGTAGTGATGGAAGAGACCCATCTTCTGGTTGAGCAGACAATGGATGACATGAGCCCTGGCATTCTGCCACTTAACAAGACGCACCAACTCGCGATTCATGGAGGTACCCAGATCCACAGACCAGTTATAGCTGTACAAAGTCACCTAAAGAAACAAAGGTTATAAAATCAGAATCACATAAAACTTAAAGGATCCTTGCAATCCCCACTGTAAAATAGCAATATCAGTTGCAGCATTAGCTGTGGTGAAGTGAAAAATGAACAAATGCAAATATAGACACAAATATTCACACACGTGTGAGCAGTGGGCTTACATACATACAGTACTCAAAATTTTCAACCAAACCAAAAGGGGGGCCCGCAGAGAAAGTTTAGAAACCACTGGCCTAAAGCATAGTCACACATAACAAGTCACCTTTTTGTCCAGGATGCTGATGAAAAGCAGCCTCTGGCGGGGAGCCTGTCCAGGCCCAGCCTGACTGAATGAATCACTGTGATCCAAAGCCTCAAAGCGCTGGAAGCCCTTATGAGCTTTGCAAAAGAGAGAAGACATGAGAGAGAACATACATATAATGCATTGTTGAATGATTCTTGGTTAATCTGGCAGTGTATCTTCCTCCTTTGTAGTAACCTTTTGAGACAGTTGTAACATACACTTACATTGATTTGGGCTCCATTTTAATAATTGTGTGGCAAAAATAGAGCTCTAAATTTACAATTTGGCCTCCTAAATTTGTGCATTAGGACACAAACACATTAAAAACCAAACAAGACACACAACACAATCCTCACTGAGATAATCATTTGAGGTGATTAATATATCTCTTAACAAGTCCGCCATACACAGTCAATGGTTCAATTCAGGTTACTAAAGAGGAGTTTTACATCCAAAAGCACAGAAAGAAATGTCCTGTATAAAACTAAGGTTGATTTTTTTTTAGGTAGAACACGAAGCACAATGTAGGGTTTTAAAAGGTCACTATACTTAACTTAAGTGTCATATAGTGGTACAGTAGAGGGAGAATCATGATTTGGTGCCTTAAGCCTAAATCTTCTTCCAAAAATAAAAATCACACAGCACAACATTAGACACTGCAGCAAGTTTGCGCTCTGCTATGTTGTTTATAGGATAGGGACGTGTTACTTAATAGTGTCTGAGATGACATGACATGCAAACACTGACTTCAGATGAGCTTCAGATCACATTTACCTGCCTTGTTTTGACAACAGATACTTGTCAACAAGCCAAAACATTTCTTTGGTTCCTCTCAAATGTGTGGGTAATACGCAATGAGGGACCATTAAAGGCACATTTCCAAATGAACATAAAAAATTACTTTTAAATTTGTTGTGTTGTGGGTCAAACATATTCCTTTTGTTTGTAGGCCCAAAGCACTTTTTACATGTAGTGGCCATAGCTAGTTGAGGAAGAAAGGAGACGACCATGCATGGGGATATTCTCCATTTAGTGGCAATTTTCCCTACAAATACGAGTGATAAGCAAATGTTCTCATACCACTACATTACCATATATACTGAAGTAAAGCTGATAAATCTATGGATACATACTGCAGAATCAAATGATATAATGCATATGATCATACAATCAGCTTCCAGCACTTACCTTGCACTGTGCTATAATGCCACTGACTGAAGTTGCGGCCAATGAGAATAAAGCTTGTTGTGGCATCTGGAGGCCGACTGAGTTTCTGGATAGGAGCAAATGGCACAAATATGTCTCCAGGAGGGAAGGAGCTAAAAGGTGACATGTAGAAAAGAGATGTAGAAAGCCATTATTGCAATAGTCATGTAACACCATTATACCACATTACTAAACTGAGATGATGAGTACTATGTGAACAACAATGTTTATGTATATCATAAATATGATAGTAGAACAGACAACAGACAAGATAATTAAAATTAGTAAGATATATTTTCTTGCTCAGCATTTGTAAGAAAGAAGAAATTATGAACATAACTACAGCAAATGTTTTCTATTCATAATTCATACAATAATGTAATGTCATTGAGTGATTAAAAAGTTCAATCATTGATATGTGTCTGTGACCCAGATCATTCTTCCTCTCGACTTGCATGTCAGATGGATCAGATGTTTATCTTTTTAAGGTTCCAGGCATGGTTTCTTTAGACACTACCTCACATCTTGATTAAGGTGAAACATCTTTCTCAAACTTAACCAATTCGATTTGGCTTCTGCAATTAACTCCTTAAAATAATTTTATACCCAGCACAAAACACTCACCTTGTCTTCTCAAAAACCTTCACAGTTGTATCACTGGCCAGGGAACTGACCAAACTGACAACCTCTGCTAAGATGGAAGGCAGCAGGAAATGTGAAGCAATTTCAGCCGTGCATTGCTGAATGGAAGGGCAACCTATTCCCCAGCAGCCATGTAAGTCAAGAACAAGCAGAGATGCTTAAAGTGAGAGTTAAATCAGCTCACATAAATTCAAACCTGAACAGCAGTTGCAGTCTATCTGGAGTCTGGCAAAACAATAGGAGGAAACTAAGTAATACGAGCGTATTACAGTATATTTGGTAACAGTTCAGAGCTTATAAAATCACAGTCATAAATAATTCCAACAGAGCTGGGCCAATGCATTGTCACAAAGGATTACATAGATACCCTGACTGAGATGATTTACAGTTACAAAGTAGGATAATTTGTGAATGATAAAAGCTAAAAATCTGTGTGACACTAATTGGACCCCATAAAATACCACTTACCAAGTTGAGCCATGAAAGTGATCCATGTCTGGCATGTAGTCTGGTAGATGGGGTGTAGAGTGCCTGTGTCTCCCTCCTCCAAATGAGATGCCTGCCTCCTAATAAGCCATGAAAATAATTGACATGACATTAATTATTACATGCCATTTAATCAAATTTGGTTGTGGTTCAACATAGTGAGTTCTTTATAAAGGGGTGAGATTCCTGATGGCGATGAGACTAGAGAATCGGGATTGGGACAGAGAGGTCGCCGGTTCAAACCCTGATTCGGTCGAAGATTTGGGTGAATGGCCACCATCCCAGACCTGGGCCACTATTGAGCTTGGGAACGTGAGGTTGCCGGTTTATACCGCGGATTAGCCAAAATTGGGAGAAGCACTACCATCTGTTCACTACAGTTCACCAACTTGGGCCCTTGAGCAAGGTTGTGTTGTGTACTAACACGTATATGTGTTCATATGTGGAAATGGGTAAAAACAGAGACCTAATTTTCCCAATATGTGGATTAATAAAAGTGTTTCTTCTTCTTCTTCTTTTAAAGGTCATGTTCAGCATAGTGCTTAATTGGTCATTCATTACACTGTAAATGGTGCTGTAGTGCTTTGCAAAAAATTGCACTGACCTTTCCCTGAGTAGTGTCTAAGACGACTCATCTTGGTCATATGGACCATACTGTCGTTTAGCAATCTGCTCTGGCTCGTTTTACACCAACAATGATGAAATTCCAATTTTGTTGACTTGTTCATTCAAGATTCAAGATTCAAGATTGTTTTTATTGTCACTAGACATGTCTGGTGAAATTTTCTGTGCAACTGCCGTGTCATAATATATACAAAATCAAAGTACAAAAAAAAAAATAAATAAATAAATAAAAAAAATTCATCAATATTCTTAAAAGAAGCACTGTTGTGGCTTGATAATAAAAGGCTGAAGATTCTTTAGGCTGTAAATTATGACTCCATATAAAATATGAAAAACTTGTGTATTTATACCCATGTTATGTGGTAGAGGGCAGGTGTTTTATACTTGGTGTTTCACCTTTCATGCAAGAAGCTTCTCTAGTCCTAAGGCAGGAAATTCCAGGTAGTTAACTAATGTCCTCTACACAATGTCCTCTAGCTGATATACTATTAGATGCTGTCAGTGGAGATCGCTGAGGGTGAATGGTTGTTACATAAATGGGAGAACTTAGCACAGTGGTGGTGGGAAATAAGTATTTCTACACTAAAGTGGACACTTCTTCACTGAAGACAGAGCACATATTTTTGGCTAGAGTATAAATAGCATATGAAAGATCCCACACCTCTGGGCCTGCTCCAGCTCCACAGCCACAGTCTTGTCCTGGCTCCACTGCTGTTTCATGGTCTCCGTCTTGTGTCTACGTCGAGCTACTCGGCCCTCCTCCCCTTTTTCCTGCACTATGTCATCGGTTGTCTTTGGGCTGCTAAGGTCCAACGAGTCTGGCTTACTCTGCAAGGATGGAAAAAAAACATATTCAGCTGTCTGTATATTTGGCAAAGCTACATCTGAGGATCTCAAATAGTTCACTTGCTCATACAGGGGAACAGCACATGACCATCTACTGCTTTTTGGCTTCCACTGGCTACATGGCCCCCAGAATCAAAATCAAAACACTAATGCTTACCTGCACATGATGCATTACAGATCCACAATATGTTAGTTTTCAGTTCCCGAGTGAAAAATTACTTCCAGGTGTGTCCCTCTTTGTCTATACTACTCTTCCAAGAACAGCTACTCTCCTCACACTGCAACACTTAGTGTGATGTCTTACTGATCTACCGTAGTCCCCTGTCTTACTGAAGATATATCCAACTGTACTGAGGCTTTAGTGTTGTTGCTTTGGATAAAAGTGTCTGAAGTCAATGTAAATTAATCAAATAATGTAATGATGTATAAAATGTCACCAGGAGACAAAGCCCAAAGTCTCCCTAATCTCAAGTGATCAATGCAAACCTTATTAAAATAACTCTGATTTGTCACGACTTCCGCCCTGTTGCACTCACCCCTACAATCATGAAGTGCTTCAAAAGGCTGGTCCTGGCTCACCTCAAAACCAGCCTACCTCCCACCCTGGACCCTTTCCAGTTTGCCTACCGCCAGAATAGGAGTACTGAGGACGCCATCTCCACTGCACTTCACTCCGCCCTCTCCCACCTGGACAACAACAACACCTATGTGAGAATGCTGTTCATCGACTTCAGCTCAGCATTCAACACCATCATCCCCTCCAGTCTCATCACCAAACTGAGCAACCTCGGCATCAACCCCTCCCTCTGTAACTGGATCCTAGACTTTCTGACCAACAGACCCCAGTCTGTTCGGTCAGACAACCTCACCTCCTCCACCCTCATCCTGAACACCGGCGTTCCACAGGGCTGTGTGCTGAGCCCACTTCTCTACTCCCTCTTCACACACAACTGCGAACCGGTGTATGGTTCCAACACCATCATCAAGTTCGCAGATGATACAGTGATCGGCCTCATCACCAACAACGATGAGACGGACTACAGGGAGGAGGTCCAGCAATTGGCATCATGGTGCGCCAACAACAATCTATCCATCAACACCAAAAAGACCAAGGAGATCATTGTGGATTTCAGGAGAACCGCTGGAGGCACACACACCCCCATCCAGATCCACGGAGCTGAGGTGGAGCGTGTCTCCCGTTTCAAGTTTCTGGGGGTCCACCTATCAGAGGATCTTTCTTGGTCAGTCAACACCTCCATCCTGGTAAAGAAGGCTCACCAGAGGCACTTCTTCCTGAGGAAATTAAAGAAGGCCCATCTGTCTCCTCAGATCCTGGTGAACTTGTACCGCAGCACCATCGAGAGCATCCTTACCAGCTGCATCACAGTCTGGTATGGTAACTGCTCTGTACCGGACCGGAAGGCTCTGCAGCGGGTGGTGAAAACTGCCCAGCACATAACCGGCTCATCACTCCCCACCATCGAGGCTGTTCACAGTAAGCAGTGCCTGCGGAGGGCACGCAGCATTGCCAGGGAAAGCTCTCACCCAGGCCACAGACTGTTTATCCTCCTCCTCTCCAGGAGTCTCTACGTTCCAGAACCAGCAAATTCAGGAACAGCGTTTTCCCCTCAGCTGTCACCCTGCTAAACTACATAGAGGTAGAGAGTATTTACTGTTAAATATCATACTGTATACATTTTTCAACTCACTCACTATATATAAGGAAGGAATATAAGAAGGTCTTCACATAAAAAAGAATAAACTTCTACACATGCTGTTAGAATGTTAGATTTTGCAGGCTACAGTAACATTCCTGCAGTGAGGCAAATTGCAATTTGTGAATATGGGCTATAAAAATAAAATCTGATTGATTGATTGACAAGAATAAATTACAATTACCTTCAGGGTGGACCAAGGCCAAAATAACAACCAAACAAACGGAGCTAGGAATTAAACAATGTAACCTATCCAAGAAACAAAAATAAATCAAATAACAAAGGCTAACCTCCCTAGCTAACAGAAACATGAAAAAAGAGAGACAAAACTGGCAGTCCAACCTACATCGTAACAAAGGTAAAACCAGAATTAGAATGTGGCTGGTTGGAAGAAAGGGAAGAACTATGCCCTCTGCCGTCCATCCGCCGTCATCTTGAGAAGTCTTGTATCATCTGATCCAGCCAATCCCTGGCCAGCCTGGAAACTAGTGGACCAATCAGTCAAGAGCCGGCAGTCTCCTCGGTCAGTCACCCAATGGCACACAAGCATTTGCATATTTTGATGACAAAATTTAAAAAAAACGTAGACTTAGACCTCCCAAGAATTAAACATCACCCTATCCTGTTTAATTCCTTTAAATCACATCAAGGAGAGAGCGTCTGCGATTACATTTTCACTACTTTTCTTACAGTGTATCTGCAGGTTGAACTCCTGCAGAAGTAGTGACGAGCGCATGATCTGCTGATTAGAATTGCACATCTGTGCCAGGAAGGTTAGAGAGTTATGGTCAGTAAATACTTTGACAGGTTCTGAGATGGAGCCTATATACACTTCAAAATGTTGTAAAGCTAATAGAAGAGTAAGGGCTTCCTTTTCGATGGTGCTGTAACTGAGTTGGTGTTTGTTAAACTTCTTGGAAAAGTAACAGATCGGATGCTCAATAGCCTTCTCATCCTCCTGCAACAGAACTGCTCCAGCGCCACACACACTGGCATCCACCTCCAATTTAAAAGGCCTAGAGAAGTTGGGTGTCATGCCTCATTCCCTCACCGGTCAAAGAAACAAAACCTTGTGAAATGAAGGGCTTGAAACAGGAATCCACTTCATCACTTGACTTAGGCTCGGATGCTATTTTAGATGGGTTTTCAGGTGGGAATGCAGTTTTCATGAAATCCACGCCTGGCAGGTTTTTGGCACTTTTTGGCTGTCCTTTTCTTTTAAGGACTGGACAGACAGTGATTAAATGG
The DNA here is from genome assembly GCA_016785345.1 of Trinectes maculatus. Classification (NCBI taxonomy): domain Eukaryota; kingdom Metazoa; phylum Chordata; class Actinopteri; order Pleuronectiformes; family Achiridae; genus Trinectes; species Trinectes maculatus. The sequence goes on along the minus strand of JAFBJQ010000506.1, from coordinate 162,711 downwards.
CCTGGCTCATGACATGTTTTTCTACATTTCTCAATTTTTTTCCAAGAAGGACTGTTTACAAAAATCATCCAACCAAAACTCCACTGTTTCCCCATACACCAAAAAAAAGCGGGTCGTCGCTGCGATGTTGGCAGCACAGGACAACAGGTAGTCCAATGTCACAAGCGGGTTGTGGGCTGTGTGAGCAGGAGTTACCACCGAGTTTTTGATAACGTAGAGGTCATTAAAGGGAGACATCTTCCCCGGTAGAAAAATCATCTCAGTCTCGATCTACTGGGGTTTCTTCAGGAGAGGGTTAACTCTCGCAGCTTTGAGTGCGGTTGGGAAGTAGCCAGTTGTCAGAGAACTATTGATAAAGTGGGTAAGGAAAGGGGGATAGACTAAAGAAGGTGAGAAGGGATGGGGTCCAGAGGGCAGGTAGAAAGACACCTCAGAAAGGCTCCTTAGAAAGACTCCACGTCTTTGTCTTCGTACATCTTCGTCTGAGTACTTCTTCGTCTGATGAGACTCAAACTGCCGCTAAAGCTGCCACTTCAAAATAATGCTCACTTTCTACCTAAGTGCTGATTGCCAAGTTGGCCACACCCCCACAATCACTGAGATAGAAACTGACAAGAAACAGCTCAGGACAATAGCAGATTAGTGAAAAGGTCTACTCAAAATTTCACTAAAATCTTTCTAAGGTTATCTAAAATGGATTTAAAGCCACACCAAACTACCTTCTTAGTTTGATAAGTAAATTGAAGACACAATTATTAAACCTAAACAACAGCAGAAGGGCACAGTTAGAGTCCAGCTAATTTTAGACAATAAATACAGAAAATGAGCCCAACCTGGAATTAGTCCATAAAGTAGTGAGTAAAAATCCCAGTAGTTACGATGCGTGCGTGCACACACGCACACGCACACAAAGACACACACACAGAGAGAGAGAGAGAGAGAGAGAGAAGCGCGCTTACATGCTATTTGTTGTTGGTCTTAATAACTTTGAGCTGACCCTAGTGGAAAAGTGCCTTTTGACATGTTATGCTACTAGTACCAAGCTTAATTTCTCCACAACAATGTTTATTTTCTTCAGAGGTGACTCTTCCAAGTTTGACAACGCATGATATTTCTCCACTCGTGTACACATGAATGCATCATCCTGCACACAGGCGTGCTCTGCTGGTGCAAATAATTCTGCAGGCCAAATAAAGACCCTTAGTGGGTCGGATTTGGCCTGCGGACCAACAGCTGAATGGCCCTGGTCTATAATGAGCATAATTCCATGATAAAAGCCATTATTTTATAGAAGAACTGACCAGTATGTCCCAGAAACTGCGGCGGGTGCTCTTTCCAGTAGGGGTGGTAGACTCGGGTGTGCTCGTCCCTGATATGGGTGTGCTCACTGAGGCTTGAGTTAAGGTAATGGGAGAAGGGGAAGTTTTAGAGACCTGTGAGCCACTGCATAACCTGGGGTTGTCCTTTCCATTTTTCACCTCAGGCAAAGGAATCAGCAGTTCTACAGACACACATAAGAAATGACTACAATCAAGTGACAGAAAAAACACTTTTTTCTTAGATAGCGAGTGACTTTATCATATTCTTTCTCTTTTCGTAGAGCAAATACTAAGCCAATATCACAGCTCAGCAACAAACCGTGAGGTTTGCACACAGCACTTTTCAGATACCATCACATTTGCTAAAATGTGGCTTTCTTCTGATTTGAATTAAGTTAGCAGCTCTGTACACATTTTATCTCAAATTTACACTAATTAAATAACACAACACTGGCGAAGCTGTTCAGTTAGTTTTTGTTGTTGGACTATGAGAGCCATGAAGATGATGCAGACATACTTAAATTGAACACAGATACAAAATACACATACAATATAAAATACTAGGTTTGTGTCATACTCAAACAATTAAAACATTCAGTCCATGCAATCCAACCAAATAACCATTAGTCAACCTCACCTTTTGCCTCCTCTTTCTGCTCCTTGCTTGCTGGGCACAGCACCGCCATACAAAGAGGATGTGGCAGAACTCTCAGCTCCATGACAATGTCGCAGAGAGTGTGGCGCAGTGCCCCCTGCAGTTTATCACTCAGTTGTAAGGGGCTGATGTTGCCTTGTTCCCAGATGTCAAAGCGAACATGGAGGTGTGGCTCTGTTTGAAGAAAATCACACAACAATGTTTGGTATGTTTTCCAACTCTGTCACTAAAAGGAGATGGGTTTTTATTTAAGTTATCAAGAATACCACAAGATGGAGGAAATGATCACCTCCCCCATATTGCATCTTTTTGTGGTTGTCTGCTTCTACTTTCTAGAATATAGTATATGGAGAGTTTCCTAAAATTACACATCATGCAAGCAACAGTTTGAAAGTGGCTTTGTTTTTAATGTCCACATCCAGTTATATTTGTTGTTTTCCTGGTTGAAACACCAAAGACCATGGCTAAAGGTTTTATAAAAATCATTGATATGAATAAAAACATAAAACTTTTGAAAACTTTTCAGCCTCCCCCCCATTTGGTTGATAAGAACACCACCCCCCCGCCCCCAATTTGGGAACCACTGAGTTAAGAGATCATCAAAGTCTGCCTCCTCCAGCTATACTTTGGCAGGACAGGAGTCATGCATTTAGGAAACATTAGCTTAGTTAGTACAGGAATTCAAAGTACTGTAAAAAGATTCTCAGTCATGTCTATGTCTATGTTGTTTTGTGGCTTCTGTAATAATAATAATAATAATAATAATAATAATAATAATAATAATAATAATAATAATAATAATAATAATGACTTAGATTTATAGAGCGCCTTTCAAGGGACCCAAGGTTGCTTTACAACTGGAAAAAGAACACACAAATCAACAAATAAACAAGCAAAACACAAGACCCCACAGACAACATGAGAGATGTGTAGGGTGATTACTGGTTGAAAGCCATGTTGAACAGGTGAGTTTTGAGGGTGGTTTTGTAAATGTCCAGTGACGGGGCGTTGCGTATATCGGGGGGAGAGAGTTCCAGAGGGTGGGTGCGGAAAGGCTCAAGGCCCAATCCCCAAAGGTGTGGAGTCGGGAGCGAGGAATGGAGAGCAGACCGGAGTCCGTGGAGCGCAGAGTCTGGGATGAGGTATGGCAATGAAGCAGGTCAGACAGGTACTGGGGGGCAAGGCAGGCCGTGGAGGGACTTGTAGGTGAGTAGTAGGATTTTGTATTTTATACGAAACTTGAGTGGGAGCCAGTGAAGGTGAATGAGGGTGGGGGTGATGCCCTGGCAGCTGAGTTTTGGACATACTGGAGTCTGTCCAGGGTTTTGTTGGGAACCCTGAACAGGACACCATTGCAGTAATCCAACTGGGAGGTGATGAAGGAGTGAATGAGTTTTTCTGCCACAGAATCGGAGAGTAATGGTCGGAGTCTGGCAATATTTTTCAGATGAAAGAAGGCAGTTTTGGTGATGGATTTGATGTGGGACTGGAATGAGAGGGTGGAGTCGGGGAGCACTCCCAGGTTGCAGACCTCTGGGGATGGAGAGATGGTAGAACCATTTACTGTCAAGAGAAAATCACCAACCTTCCTAAGCAGGGCCTTGGGGGCCACCACCATGAGTTCTGTTTTATTGCTATTTAGTTTGAGTAGATTTGATGATGTCCAGGTTTTTATTTCAAGGAGGCAGTTGACCAAAGATTGAGGAGGGAGGTGGGTTTTTTGTCCTGATGTAAAGCTGAGTGTCGTCTGCAGATGGGAGCATGTAGATATTGAACAGAAGGGGGCCAAGCACTGAACCTTGGGGGACACCATGGATAACAGGGGTGGAGGAAGAGGAACAGTCAGCATGGGTGACAAATTGTTCCCGCACTGAGAGGTATGGTTGGAAAAATGAGAGGGCGGAGTCAGTGAAGCCGAGATAATCGGACAGGCGGGTGAAGAGAATAGGGTGGGAGGCGGTGTCAAAGGCTGCCGAAGGATCAATGAGGATCAGGATGCCAATGCAACCTGAGTTGGCAGCGATGAGGAGGTCATTTGTGATTTTGACGAGGGCAGTTTCCGTGCTGTAATATATTCGATAGCCAGACTGAAGGGGTTCGTAGAGCTCATAGATGGACATGTGTTGGTGGAGTTGGTCGGCAACAGCCCTCTCAAGGATTTTGCTGAGGAAGGGAAGGTTGGAGATTGGGCGGTAGTTATTTAGTTCCTCTGGGTCCAAACTGTTTTTTTTTGGAGAATTGGAGTGACAGAGGCAGTTTTAAAGCTGGTTGGGTAGATGCCAGATGTATTGGAGGAGTTCAGTAAGTCAACTATGCAGGGCTGCATTGACCAGTGCTGTGGGTATGGGGTCCAGTGAGCAGGTGGTGGTCTTGGCCGTGGCAACCATCTTGGTAATCTGGATGGCATCGACGGGGGAGAAGGCAGTGAGGTGGGGTGCAGTAGGGAGTGTGGCAGGAGCAGTAACACAGGGGGCCAGAGCTTTGTGTGAAGCAGGGGAACAAGGTGGTAGAAGCTGCTGGTGAATGGAATCTACTTTGGCCTGAAAGAATTTCAGGAACCTCGAGCTGAGATTCCTGGCTCCTGGAGGATGAGTGGGGTCGTGGGGGGAAAGTAACCGGTTGATGGTGGAGAAGAGTTTCTTTAGTTGGTGCTGTTGGTTGTTGATCAGGGTGGAACAGTACTGGGACCTGGTCTGGGATAGAGCCATTTTGTAGGACCTTACATGGGCCTTGTAAGCCTCAATGGACAGTGGGGCCCGTTCTCTTGTGGAGAGTCTCTCCAGTCGACGACCAGCAGCCTTCATGGTGCGTAGTTCAGCTGTGAAGCTTGGCACAGGACAGGAGAAAAAGACAGTCCAGGTTTTAAGAGGGGCAAGGACATTAAGGCTGAGGGATAGAGCACTGTTGTAATGTGCAACCAATAATGTATTGTTATGTAATGTATTGTTGTTGTGATTTTGCATTTTCCATTGCCATAGTAAAAAGCCTTATGCTAACGCCAGTCTCGTCATTGAGTCTCTGTAAACAGTATACTACAGAAGTACATTACAGCTTCCTGTTTTATTTTGAAATCTCTCTCTCTCCTCTTGTTTCAGGTGTTTTGCCTCTTCCTCGTGGGTGTGTCCTCCTGGTCTGATTAGGCGCTTTTCCACTAGGATTACCTCAACAGGGTACGGAATGGTACAGCAAGCTTTGTGCGCTTTTACACTAGAGGCGCTTTTCCACATCAACAATACTTTACAGAAGCCACAAAACCATAAAGACATACATAATAATGATGTCACAACCCCAGGCCTGGGGTTGGGGCCCGTAGGTGAGCAACTGGGCGGGGCCCGGTCGGGCTTAGCCCGAAGCAAGAACATGGGACCGTCTTCCCGCAGGCCCTCCAAGGAGGAGGGCAGGCATGGGCCTGTTCTTAACACCCGGACTCTCGAGCTGCATTTTAGAGTTTTCCTCAGGGCACGTAAGACTTGGAAAGGTGTGATTGGGAGGAATGGCCTCCCCAATCTGAACTTGAGTGGTGTTCAGTTATTGTGCTAGTCATAGTTTGGCCATAACGAATACCATGTTCAAGCATAAGGATGTGCACCTGGCACTTGGACTCCTTCGGCCGGCGGTCGATGATCGACTTTGTAGTCATCAGCCAATCTGACGCCGTATGTTTTGGACACTTGAGTGAAGAGAGGAGCAGAGCTGTCAACTGATCACAACCTGGTGGTGAGCTTGATCAGATGGCAGGGTAAGCAATCCCAGAACCTGCTGGTGGTCACCAGAGGTGAGGGATGCCGTCAAGCTGAAGAAAGAGTTGTGGCTGTCCTGTGCAACTCCTGAGGCAGATGACAACTACCGGCAGACCAAGCGGTCCACGGCCCAGGCAGTCAGGGAGGCAAAAATCCGGGCGTGGAAAAAGTTTGGTGAGACCATCAAGGAAGACTTTAAGGCGGCCCTAAAGAGGTTCTGGATAGCCATCCAGTGGCTCAGGAGGTGGAAGCTGTGCCCAGCTCACACAATTTACAGTAGTGATGGGTTGCTGTTGACCTCCATTGATGACGTAATTGGGCGGTGGAAGGAATACTTTAGGGATCTCCTCAATCAGAGTGTGCATGCGCCACCGTGCATGCTGCTTGTTACAGTTGCTCTGCTCGTTTTACTTTTACTTTCTTTCCTACTTTTTCTTGATATAAATGTTATTGGTTTTACTTACTGAAGTGGTACCCTCCACATATATACAGGTGGTGAGGTTTTTAGTCTTTTTGTTCGCCCTGGTAATAATTCCACTCTCTGTCAGCCGAGCGCAACAACCCCATGGCCGCTTTATTTACACCTGGGATCAGCTGATTGAGCTGAAGCCGGCCGGCTGGTGACCAGATCTATGGACATCCTGGATGAGATCTGGAGAAAGACACACCGAGGCTGCAGGAGAAAAAGAAACCAGCAAAGTAGAGATGCCAGGCGGAGATAGTGGATTAGTATCAAGAGGAGGAAATACAAGCCATGTCTCCCCACAGTCATCATGGGCAACGTGAGATTGATGGCTAACAAGATGGACGAGCTAACGGGACTCGTCCAGAGTCAGAGGGAGTATCAGGAATGCAGTCTGATGTGCTTCTGTGAAACATGGTTACATAAAGACATTCCGGATAACAACATCTCCATTGAAGGTTTCCGGACTGTTCGTGCTGACAGAGATAGCACCGGGAGCGGTAAGAGGAAAGGAGGAGGTCTTGCCGTTCTAGTGAACAAAAAGTGGTGCCATCCTGCTCACATCACCACCAAAGTGAGCATCTGTAGTCTGGACATTGAACTGTTGGCTGTTGTGCTCCGTCCATAACACCTGCCACTTGAGTTTTCACATGTTTTGATGGTGTCTGTTTACATTCCTTCATCCGCTAACCCTAGGTCTGCGTGTGTCATCAGTTCCACCATAGCCCAGTTACACACCCAACACCCGAACGCACTCGTAGTGATCTCTGGGGACTTCAACCATGTGTCTGTGGCCAAATCACTGCCCTACCAGAGAGGGGAAAACACTGGACCTACTGTATGCTAACATTACCCCCCACCCCTACCCCCCTCATCCTATGAACCTGTGGTTAAAAGACAGCTTGCCACTTCAAGAACTGTTAGGAGATGGACAGAGAAGGCATATGAGGCACTCAAAGACTGTTTCGAGATCACTGACTGGCAGACACTCTGTGAGCCACAGGAGGAGGACATCAACAGGCTCACAGAGTGCATCACTGATTATATCCATTTCTGTATCGACACCATTGTTCCAGCTGAAATGTTACCCAAACAACAAGCCCTGTGTAACAAAGGACATTAAAGCCCTTTTACATGATAAGAAGAGGGCTTTTAGAGCTGGAAACAGGGAGGAGTTGAAAACCATCCAGTCACACCTCAAGACAAAGATCAGAGAGGCCAAGATGGAATACGGGAGGAAGCTTGAGTGGAAACTCCAGCAAAACAACACCAGAGAGGTCTGGAAGGGCATGCAGACCATCACTGGTTTCAGATCAACCAACAACAGAGGAGTTGAAAGCACAGTGGACTGGGCCAACAAACTTAATCTGTTCTTTAACAGATTCGACAGGTTGACATCCTCACCCCCTGCTGATCCTCGACTCCTGACACTTAGCGCTCCTGTTTGTACCTCTACCCCTCCTCTGCCTCCTCTTGACGTCATGGCTACCCCCACTGCTCCTACAGTTAACATCAAAGCAGACGACAGAAGCAGAAGACAGTTGAGAAGACTCTACTCGGAGAAGGCTTCAGGTCTGGACGGTGTTAGCCCTGAGGGGCTTAAAGCCAGTGTCTCTCAGCTCTGTGGAATATGAGCCGTCAGCATGAGCCTCCGTCTGCAGAGGGTCCCTGTGATATGGAAGACGTCCTGCCTAGTTCCTGTTCCTAAGACTCCACGCACCAGTGGAGCCAAGGACTACAAACCTGTGGCACTGTCCTCCCAAATCATGAAGACCCTGGAAAAACTCATCCTTGTCCAACCACACTTGGACCCTCTACAGTTTGCCTACCAGCCACGTATAGGAGTTGAGGATGCCATCATCTATGAACCATGTCTCCACTCACCTGGACAAGGCAGCGAGCACTGTGAGAGTAATGTTTCTTGACTTCTCCAGTGATTTCAACACCATCCAGCCTACTCTTCTGGGTAAGAAGTTGACGGCTACACAGATGGACCCTCCCCTAGTGTCCTGGATAGTTGCCTACCTCACCTCCAGACAACAGCATAGCGCCTGCATCACTGTGTGTCTGACAGGGTGGTCAGCAACACTGGCGCCCCACAAGGGACTGTTTTTCTCCTTTCCTCTTCACCCTTTACACCACAGACTTCAGCCACTGCACTGAGACCTGTCATCTACAGAAGTTTTCCAATGACACAGTGGTGGTTGGATGTATCAGTAAGGGTGATGAGATAGAGTACAGGAATGCTGTGGATAACCTTGTCACGTGGAGTGAGAAAAAACACCTCCAACTTAACGTGAAGACAAAGGAACTGGTGGTGGACTTGAGGAGGACCAAACAGCTGGTAACCCCTGTCTCCATCCAATGTTCAATGTTGACATTGTGGGGGACTACAAATACCTGGGGGTCCACATTGATAATAGACTGGACTGGGGGAAGCACACAGATTCCCTCTACAAGAAGAGCCAAAGCTGCCTCTTTTTCCTGAGGAGGCTGAGGTCCTTTAATATCTGTAAGACTATGCTGACAATGTTTTACAAGTCTGTGGTGGCCAGTGCCTTCCTTTACGCTGTGTTGTGCTGGGGCAAGGGTCTCAGGGTGGCGGACACCAACAGACTTAACAGACTGATCCGCAGGGCTGGTGACATTGTTGGGGATAAACTGGACTGTCTAACAGTGGCGTTGGAGAGGAGGACACTGTCCAAACTAAGGGGAATCTTGAACAATGACTACCACCCACTGTACAATACACTGACTGGGCACAGGAGTACTTTCAATAGTAGGATGACCCTTCCTAAATGCACTACTGAGCGCCACAGAAAATCCTTCCTGCTTGTGGCCATCAAACTATACAATTCTGCTGTTCAGCTGTTTCACTCTGACTCAGTACTTCTCCTTAGTTTACTGTAGCTTTATATTCTTTATTATTCTTATTTATTGATAGCAGTGTGGTAAAAGGCTGCTTGTGTGAATCTTTTCTTTAATACTTTTCTGGAGCAGTGCAACTGCATAAAAACAATTTCCCCTTGGGGATTAATAAAGTATTCTGACTCTGATTCTGATTCTGAATCCCACCAGCATGTTGTCCAAAGAGGAGACAGAGTCTGGGGACTTGGCTTGTTGTTGCAGGCCATCAGGTTCCTGTACAGTCAGAGCTTGGTCCACATATCCAACAGCAGGTTGGACACGTTCCCGGTGGGAGTTGGACTCCGACATGGCTACCCTTTGTCACCGGTTCTGTTCATAACATATATGGACAGAATTTCTCGGCGCAGCAATGTGTCGGAGGGGGTCGTGTTTAGTGACTTGAGGATCTCGTCTTTGTTTTTGCGGATGACGTGTTTATTTTAGCTTCATCAACCAATGACCTAAGGCTTTCACTGGAGCGGTTCGCACCTGAGTGTGAAGCGGCTGGGATGAGGATCAGCACCTCTAACACTGAAACCATGGTTCTCCGGAAAAGGGTGGATTGCCTAGTCCGGGTCAGAGAAGAGACACTGTCCCAAGTGGAGGAGTTTAAGTATCTTGTTCACGAGTGAGAGGAGAAGGGAGCGGGAGATTGACAGACGAATCGGAGCAGCGTCTGCAGTGATGCAGGCGCTTAACCGGTCTGTAAAAAGGGAGCTGGGCCGTACGGCAAAGCTCTCAATTTACTGGTCAGTCTTTTTCCCGACCCTCACCTATGGTCATGAGCTTTGGGTGATTACTCAGACTTAGGGTTCAGCCTTAGGGATAGGGTGAGAAGCTCAGACATCTGGGAAGGGCACGGAGTGGAGCCAATACTCCTCCGCATTGAGGTGGTTCGGGCGCCTGGTCAGGATGCCTCCTGGATGTCTCCCTCGGAAGATGTACTGGGCATGTCCCACTGGGAGGAGGCCCTAGGGTAGACCTAGGACAGGCTGGGGAGACTATATCTCCCAGCTGTCTTGGGAACGCCTAGGGGTCCCTCCAGAGGAACTAGTGGAAGAGGCTGGGGTGAGGAGTGTCTGGGTGTCCCTGCTGGAGCTGCTGCCCCTGCGACCCGGACCCGGATAAGCGGAAGAAGACGAGAGACGAGAGATACAGTATATGGACACAAAAATGCAGCATACAGAAAGTGATTTATATACTGATTACCATGGAAACAGCCAAAATATTTAAATATTAGGGTCAGCCCTTGAGACAGTTTTGGAACTTAACTTTTGCTTTACCTTGTGTGTTTTGAATTTCAAGGGCAGGATTTTTCATCTTACTAACTTTTACCCTTACACTTTATCTAACACTGACCACTCCTCAAGAACCAACATCAACCAGTCTCAATGCAGGCCAAGTTAAGCTTTACCACAACTGTTCAGGGTCATGCTGACCTGAGCTGATGTTGATCGATTCCACTTTAACCACTGTGGTCAACTCATCATAATGGTCTGGGTGAAGTGGGGGAGTGGAGTTCACTGATGTGGCACCATTCTGAGTTGGACCCTGCAGGCATTGACCGTAGGCATCAATGAATGAGAGGGCAATGCAGGCAATCCCTAAGAGAGCAGAAGACTGTGTTAAAAGGTAAAAAAAACCCTTAGATGTAGAGGTACTGTTTGGATTTTATTTTTTAAGATTTTGTATTTTGTGCATGAAAGTGGGTAGTAGAGTAGGTTTAATATGTAGTTCATATATGTAGTATTTTTTGTAGTATTCAAATATTAAACATTGTTGTTAGTCATGCTGCATTGTAAAACCATGTTTTGTATTAAGCTCTATGGAACCACTGATGTAGCTGAATTGGATTCAATGAAAAAACAAACTAAGCAGACACAGGCAACTAATTCCTTCTTTGAAGCAAGATAGTAGATATGTGTTAGCCACATGATGAAAGACAGTCCTTATGTGAAAGCAACAGGTTTAGCAGAGGATGTTTGTCTTCATCACAGGATGAAATGAAGTCTTGCTGTGAGACAAATGGTTGAGTAGATGCTGCTGTTTGTGCTTCAGGATGTAAACAACAAGAAGGAATATAAAATTGAAAATTCAGATAACTATACACTTACTTACAAAACATACTTAAATAAATTAGTACATAATCAGAGTTATAGGTGAAGTTGCAGACGTGGTTATACAATGTTATACAATGAACTATATATTTATATTATATTTTTATGAATACATATACTTATATAGGATCACCATAGTTGTAGAAGTAGATGGCAAATACTTATAAAATTACCATTGGTGTAGCTGGTTTAATTGTACAGGGGGTCCTCGAGTTAAGACGGAGATCCGTTCCTGAGAATGTGTCGTAACCGAATGTAGACGTAAGTCGGAACATACATTCATATGTAAGGTGGATACTAAGTTGTGCCACTTGATGTCGCTATAACACCATGCTAAAATAAGAGTTTATTATGGTGAATTGCCTTTTGTCCCTCTTGACACACCGTAGGGGTTGATATCGCAAGTGTAATGAGCATTTCCTTTAGATTTCTGATATCAACCTTGTAGACCCTGTGTTGTGAATAAACCTACAGTATTGCCACGACCCCGAACCCATCTGTGTCCGTGTGCATCTCCTTACCGGCTGCCACTGCACCCCCCCGCCACATAAGTAAACACAACGCAGAGTAGCCTAGCTGTAGAGGTGTTGGAGAGCCGGTACCAACTAGTTCCCGTGCGAAGTCTGTACGTATTTACGGGGCAAACCGCTTAAGCCGAAACAAGGAAGTTCATGGGAGATGTGTCGTAACCACGAAAACGTCTTATCTCGAGACCGTCATAACACGAGGACCCCCTGTAGTTTTAATTTAAGTTTGTTTAAAATATCAAAATATAAACTTTATAGTATAATCTATATAAGTAAACTTTAAGTAAACTATATAAGTAGTAAAAGAAATTAAAATAGATAGCCATACATTAATATGTAAAAAAGGCCAAAGGACAACGCCCTCATTGAAGACATACAGGGGGTCCTCGAGTTACGTCGGGGATCCGTTCCTGAGAATGTGTCGTAACCGAATTTCGACGTAAATCGGACCATACATTCATTGTGCCATTGTGCATACATTGTGCCACCAGATGTCGCTATAACACCACGCTAAAATAAGAGTTTATTATGGTGAATTGCCTTTTGTCCCCCTTGTACCTCTTGACACACCGTAGGGGTTGAGATCACGAGTGTAATGAGCATTTCCTTTAGATTTCTGTTATCAACCGTGTAGACCCTGTGTTGTGAATAAACCTACGGTATCGCCACGATCCCGAACGCATCTGTGTCCGTGTGCATCTCCTTACCGGCTGCCGCTTAAGCCGAAACAAGGAAGTTCACGGGAGATGTGTCATAACCACGAAAACAACGTATTTCGCGACCGACGTAACTCGAAGACCCCCTGTACTCTAATTTGGTTGGAAGAAGAAACGCGCCGAAGGGGCTGGGACCAGCTGATTGACCAACAATAAGAGACCTAAGTTTAAACCACGGCTCCTCTCCAACTTTAGACCAATGAGATTATAGTTCTTTGTCTAGATGAGTATCAAACATTTATGCAATGATTTTTCTGGATCCTTTTCTGGGCGGTTGATTACTGCGTTTGCTAGGTGATTGTCCGAACAGAAAAGGTCCTTGTACAAGCTTTTGAGACTTCAATAAACCTGCACTAAGGAATAATTTGTTTTTCAAGAGATTTTTCTGCAAACTAAAGAACACGCTGTGAGCAACTGCCTCAACAGTACACGGTATATAACGTTTGCGATGTTCGGCAATGTTGATTTGACGGTTAGGGTTAGGGTCAAGTATTTATACTTGAGACAGGGTTCCACCTCCCTACCTCTGGAAAGTAGTGGACATTTAATCATTTGTTAAATGCCGGAACAGTCACTACAGCAACCGCTGTGGCCTGTTTTTGATAGGCAAAAGGGGTCACAACAGTCTCCACATTGGAGTTTAAGTGTGAGACTCTTGAATGCTTAAAGAATGAAAGTTTAAAGAATATAAACAATGCTCTGAAATATTTTTTCCATCCATAAATGATGAGCAAGAAGAGTTTCAACAGGATTTTTTGTAAAAAATAAATCATATTTTAAAGAATATTGGCAGATAATCATGATTGAATAATGTTTTGAAATAAGAAGTAAGACTTTATTTTCCCATTTCTTACACCCCTAATTAGATACATATATGGCTTTAAATTTTCATATAACCGAAAGACAAATGTGCTTTAGTAAACCTGAGTAGAATAATTCTATAATAATATTAGTTTTAATTACGTAAAATCTTAGCTTTTTGTTCTGTTTTGTCACCGTTGAAGCGCATCTGCAATATCCAGTTACAATCTTCATTCTTAAGATTGAAACTGGAAACTAACCACATATTTAGTGACTGCAACAGTAGTTTTGGTTTTCTCCTAATGAAATCATGATGTTTCAGTAGATTTACAGTCACAAAACTCAAAATACAAGGCAGAGCAGGTTTCGTCAGTACATGTGCAATTTTGAAGTTTTCAGGCCAAAATAAGCTTGTTTTTGTGAATTTGACTCTACAAGTCAGAAACTGCAAACTAACCACATATTAATGACTGCAACAGTAGTTTCAGTCTTCTCATATTGAAATAATGATGTTTTAGTAGATTTACAGTCTATCTAGCATCAGGAGTTGTGCAAATATTTAATTATACATGCCGAATAGCACAGCTTCTGTGCATTAGCGTGAACGTATTGCAATTATTGCACATTAATTCCACAACAGTGCATGGAGGTGTCATTGCAGCCGATGTGAAAACCAATGTTTCAGCTTTAAAACACAAACTGTCAGCATATCCCAGGATATCATACTTTCTCTATTTTTGCAGGTCAAAAACAAAAATGAGGGGTCAATGAAAAACACAAAGGTAAAGCAAAGCTTCCAACAAGTTATTCACTTCCAGTAAACAAAGAGTGCTTAACTAATGAAAGTTTTTATTTTAACATAGAGGAATATGTCTCAGTATGGGAATTTCTAAACAGACAAGAGTAGCAGCATGTGCCCATTGAGTCCAATATTACTACCTTTTCCTCCTGTCCCCTGGCCTCCAGGTTTATTGTAGAGGTAGATGTCACCATCAGCCACATCACTGCCCAAATTAAAATAGTGCTGCAGACGAAACAGGGAAGAAAGTCAGCCCTTGGTAGCTGAAACCACACCATTTTTTTAAAGTCAAAATGAGTATCATATGAATACATTTTACAATAATAATGTATATGCCACATTTTCCATTAGGTTTGATTTACAATTAGTATAATAATATAACTCTAAGACGATGCAGTGATTTGAGAGCAATCACGGTTCCTTTTGAGGTGATTGCTTGATAACTCCTGAACCGATGCCAGAGATCACAATTTCACCATTATTTGACTAAATCTGTTAGTCCATAAGAAACTGTATAAGAATGACTATTGTGTACCTTGGTCAACAGTTTTCACTATTATTCTGCCAATCTATAGTACAGACATCTGAGAAACAATGTCACGTGTCCACACCATAAAGCTAAACTTTATTTATAATAATGCACATAAGTTGATTAGATAAAAGTGCTTAAGCTGAATGAAGTGTTAAAGGTACTACTTTTAATGCTGCAACACAATTTATTCATGGTGTTTGTACATACTGTAATTCATTTGGCAGTGATAGCATTGCCATGGTAACTTAAAAGCAGTGTATACAGCACTGGGTTGGGTTTAATTGCCCATAGACTGGGGTTAGGGTTAGGCCATAGACCTGGCAACACTGCAGCAACTTTACTGTAGAAATGCACCAGTGTTTCCTGATCTCAGAATTTACATTGGTTCTTACAAAGTACACAAGATTTTAGAATAACATCCAACTAATGAATTTTGACTTTTATCTGTTCCTTAAGGAAATGTTTGACATCCAAAATTATTTTTAATTTTCCAGGCATTTGGTAACAGTGCTATGAATATCAATGTGTTACATGCACATTAAACTCTGTGTTACATGGCCTATCGAAAGTGAGCCAGAATTATACCTTGAAATGGTGTGCTGTGTTGCTGTCAGTGTACTTGGGTACATGCAGGAAGATGAGGAGGTTCTGCCTTAGGTAGTGAGCCACTGCTGGCAGCCAAGGAAGATAGTATGGGGGGAGGCTAAAGTTCATCACCTCAGTGGCTGGAGATCCTGATGGCTGGATGAACTGAGCAAACAAGATTTAGAGAGGGCATTTGATCAAAGTAATCAACCTCCCACATAAACACAAAGCCAAACTGCAATTGGAAAATTGAGTTGAGTTGAAAATTTAGTTGACATATAGGAGCAGTTTACCTCTACATCAGCTGGCGTCAGCTTGCAGTTTCTGACAAGCATGACAGTGATCATGTCCAAGGTGGTCTCATCCAAGCGCTTTCGTAGAACCTTAACTAGTTCATCTGTGATCTCTGGACCTAAACAAAAAGTATAAAAACACCCTCATTCTGCAAATCCTGAAGTTAGTGATTACAGGCAGTATATGTCAAATGAGGTTCTCAACAAAATCTAATCTCGCAACTGATCCTCATATCAAAATGGTTCAGGTGAAAAGCTAATAAGTAGATTTTCAAACTTCAGTAGTCAGAGAATATCAGCTCATCTTTTACATGCTTTTATTGTGGCTCATTTTTATTATTATTATTCAAATATTTTTATTGATTTTCAAATTAAACACACAGTGGTGGTACTCAATACCCCAGACAAGGGGAAAAGAAAATAATAGAAATAAAAAACTAAAAGAAAATTAAGAGAATCAAACAGAGAAATTACCCAGTAAACACAAGGCTACACTATAGTAAGGGAAGGAAGTTCCAAACTTTATAATATCTATGGGTAGTGCCCCCTGCAGTATACTTAAGTTGTTCAAGTTTGAGATGAGACATCACCTCCTCCACCCAACGCCTATGAAAGGCAGGGGTAACCTTCTTCCAACTAAGGAGTATCAGACGTCGAGCCAATAGAGTGGAGAATGCTATAGCCTCAGCCTGGTGCCCAGTTATTGGTGTCTCCCGAGGGACGACCCCAAATAATGCAGTCAATGGGTTGGGACTGACAACTTTATTACACATATATGAAAATGTATCAAATATACATGTCCAAAATAGAGCCAGTTTCAGGCAGAACCAAAACATATGACTGAGGCTAGCTGGGTCCTGCCTGCATCTAATGCAAGTCGGGTCTAAACCAGGGTAGAGTTTGGCTAGCTTACTTGCAGATAAATGTAACCTGTGCAGAACCTTAAATTGCAGCAACCCATTGCTTTCTGCAAGTTTACATCTGAAATGGTGGTTCTTAATTCTTCCTCCCACAGCTAAATGGTTAAGTGATAAGGTGGCAACCCTTTGGACATTATCATATAACATAGACACCAGACATCTGTCAACTGGGTCCATGTTCAAACATTCATCTATCCATGTACTCTGAGGGGCCATTAAAGAGAAGTGTGTGTTAACATAACTCCGCAACCTCTAAGCATCTAAAGAAATGTGACAGGGATACTGAAGTCATTCTTTAGTTGTTCAAAGGAAATGAAGTGCCCTCCCTTAAAAAGGTCCATCACACATTTAATCCCTCTCCTATGCCACAATTGAAAAGATGGGTCAGAACATCAGTTTGTGGATATACTAGCCGCCCAATAATAATACAAAAAATTAGGAAGAGACAGCCCGCCATCTGTTTTTTGTCTTTCCAAATATTCCTTCCATATCCAAGGTACTTTTCTATTCCTAATAAAAGTAGATATGCACTTATTTAAGTCCTTAAAAAGGATTTAGGGATAAAGACTGGTACTGCTTGGAACAGAAATAAAAATCTGAGCATTTTTACTGAGTTGATCCTTCCGGCTCTCCATGTCCTGTTTTGCCTTGTTAAACACCTTTTTGAAATTGCTGTCAAAAAGATCCCTATACTTGTAAGTGACACAAACACCCAAGTAAGTAAAGCTATCCTTACTAACAGAGAAAGGAAAGTCCTGGGATAACATCTGGCGTGCTTTATCATTTATGGGGAATAAAACGCTTTTAGTTCAATTTAACTTGTAACCGGAAATCTGCCCGAACTTGGTGATGAACTCAAGAGCAATTGGTATAGTTGTACATGGGTCTGAGAGAAAAAGAATAAGGTCGTCTGCATAAAGTGATACTTTATGTGAATGTCCTGCCCTTTGCACTCCTACCAGATTAGTGGTTGTCCTTATTATTGCCAAGGGCTCGATGGCAATGTCAAATATCTGGGGGCTCAAGGGACACCCTTGTCTTGTTCCCCGGGAAAAAGGGAAATAGTCCGATATTATCTTGTTCGTTTTTACTGAGGCTTGAGGCGCCCTATAAAGAATTTTAATCAATGCACAGAAAGTAGGACCAAAGCCAAACCTCTCCAGCGCGGTGAACAGGTAGTTATATTCAATCCTGTCGAACGCTTTTTGTGCATCCAATGACAAAATTAACTCTGGCTCAACATTGCTGGTTTGGTATATAATGGCGAAGATTGCTCGATAATTGTCTGCCTATCATAAAACCCGTCTGTTCCGGGTGAATCAATTTAGGCATAACTGTCTCCAGCCTGCCAGCCAATACCTTGGATAAAATTTTATAGTCACAACACAATAAGCTGACCGGACAGTAGAACTCACATATTAGCGGATCTTTATCTTTATCTTTTTTAATAACGAGATGGAAGCCTGTGTCATAGTTTGGGGAAGACTTTTGTTAACCAGAACCTCTTCAAATACCTTTGATAGCAATGGAATTAATTTAGGACCAAATGTTTTAATAAATTCTACTGGAAATCCGTCAAGGCCGGTGCCTCTCCTGGTTTCATTTTTTTAAGTGCACTATCAATCTCCATTTGGGTTATATTCCTTTCCAAGTCTGATTTGTCTGATTCGTCTAAGGAGGGCGTTTAAGTTGGTGGCTCAATAGTTAACTGGCACGCTCCCCGTATTCATAGAGATTATGACGAGCTTTTAAATAAAGATCTTTAGCATAGGCCTATTGAACAGTTGCCCTTGAATGATTACATAGCAACCATTTTTGTCCCTTATGATGTTAAACTCTTCAAACAGAACAATTTGATGCAGGAGAATAGTCACCCCCCTACTTTTATGACCGAAATCGGAGTGGAAAACTTGCGTGAATCCTCCTCTGCAGAGTTTGCTTGGGCCTTATTTAACAGTCTAGTTTTCCTGCAGATACTCTATTTCAGCTTTTAATTTGTTTAATTGAGAAAATACCCTACTTCGCTTAACCGGTTGATTCAATACCCTTACATTCCAGCTCACCAACATGGTGTCAG
Organism: Trinectes maculatus; assembly: GCA_016785345.1. Classification (NCBI taxonomy): domain Eukaryota; kingdom Metazoa; phylum Chordata; class Actinopteri; order Pleuronectiformes; family Achiridae; genus Trinectes; species Trinectes maculatus. Next base: position 144,260 of record JAFBJQ010000506.1, on the reverse strand, counting down.
CCCTGCCCATATTTCTACCCCATCATAGAAATAGCCATCATATTGACCCGTCACATAATGCCACTGCTTCATCTCTATGACCTGTTGTTGGTGGTTCTGAAAATACTGCAATGGAGGATCCCTGGACTTGATGATAGAGTGATAGCCAAAGAAAAGAAAAAGGTAGGGGGGTGAGAGTACCTGAACACATATTAAAAAAAAACACATCCAAAAAACATTACGCAACATGTGACTCTAACAATCTTAAACATTATAAACAACAACATGAACACAGCATCGCTTGTCTCCCTCGCATGAAGACTGCCTGCTTTTCCGGTCACCCTCTTCTCCTACACTGCTTACCATGTGAGCTCCCCACAGGAACAAATGTAGACCTCAACAAATTTCTCAAATCTTAAAATGTATCTATTAACGCTGGACATGCTGATAATATAGTATGTTAACAAAACAAAACAAAAGTCGCCCCATTCATCTTGACACATAGACTTTGGCGTAGCACAAAATTGTTATTTTTCACTCAACAAAAATATATAATATATTGTCTTGTGCATCACCCTCCTTAAAACAAACTCCTTTGCCAGCTTCGGAGACCTTGAAACTTGCCTCTATTCCATCCACTGTCGTTATTCTTAGTATCGCGGGGTATCTCAGGCCATAGCGGACTTCGTCACAGGCTCGAAGCAGCCCTCTCACCTCGGTGAAGGCTGCCCGCTGTTTACTCACAGTCTGGGTGTAGGGATTTGGATATGGTCGTCATCTGCGGTGGTCACTGACTTCATCTCCATGGCTTTCTTCAAAAGCGACTCTTTTTCGGAAAAGTAATGGCACTTCACCACAAACGGCCGAGGAGGGAGGTTGTCTTGTGTTGGCTTACTGCGGAATGTACGGTGTGCCCGGTCTATGGTCGGGGGTTTCTCGAGATTCAGAGCCTCTTCAAGCAGGGTAGCTACAAACTGTTCACGGCCTTCCTTTACTCCAGTTATGCGTATATTGCAGCGCCGCGATCTCGCTTCCAAATCCTTGCAGCGGTCTCTCAGTGTGGCCAGTTCTTTTTTCATCCCACTGACATCTGCTTCCATAGTGGCAAACGAGTTCGAGCGACCGCTCATCTCAGCCTCCAGCTCCAACACTCGGCGCTCGGCCGCCTTCATTCGTTTATCAACTCGTTCCACTGCACATCGTAGTTCGGCCTGAATCTGACAAATCTGGCCCCGGAGTTCTGCTGACTGAGCTGTTGACTTTTCTTCCATTTTCGCCATCAAGTCTTGCTTTAAAGACTTAATGGCCAGCAGCACTGCCTGTTGGCTATCGTCGTTTGCATCCTCTGCTAAGCCAGCACTGGCGCTAGCAATAGCGCTAGCCTCTGACTTGTGTCCTTGGCGATTTTTTGGCATTTTCTTTTCTGCAGGTGAAAAATTTTGTCGACCTAACTCGTTTATAGATGCGCATAGGGTCGTAAAGCGTGTTTTAAAAAGGTGGTTTAAGAAAAAGAGATATTTTTCGTAGTCCCGTGAGGAGCCCAGCAAAACTATGTCTTCACATGGCGCTGCACATACCGGACCCCCTTTATTGTGCCTCATTAATAGAACTATGTGTGTGTGTGTGATCATCTATGAAATTGTGACTGTGGCTTCCTTTGTGACTCTAAAAAACATTGCAGTCTTGACACTGGCTACCTCTGAAGTTTGGAAACATGATCAGTCCTTGATATTTTCTTCTTCGTCTTACCTGCATTTCCTACACCATGTACCAACAGCAGGATGTGTTTATCTACTTGTCCGACTGGCCGAGAGCCCTCAAGAGAAGACCTGGAACTCTGAGGACAGAGAGAGCAGACATCATTTGATCTGTACATATGGTGTAAGTATAATTAGAATTTCCTCTTTGTGCGCTATGTACTGTGGTCTTTGTCGTCTTTAAACATTGGTTTAGCTTTAGCTGCAGCCCAGCGTGTCTCCTACACCCTTTCTACCCCCCTCTACTGCTCCAGAATGGAAGTCCCATTAAACTTTAAAGGGTAGACATCAACTGTAGCCTTTGAAGAACAGCTGCCTAGACCAAAAGGAGAGTGTTCTTTGGCTTTGATGTGTGTAGCTTGACTTCCGCACAAACGACACAAGAGCGTAGTGTCTCAGTGGGTATTCACACCAGTAAAGTCCATTAGTTCACTTGCTGTTGTCTGGACCAATTTTTTTTGTGTGTGCGCGGTTCGCTTTCACACTGTGAATTAATTGCAACTGGACCAGAATTTGTAAACAAAAACGCATGTGCTGAGGCCGTTCAAGCATTGGACAGTGAAATGTGTGGGCGCGGTAAAGCAGGAAGCCCAAAGTGAAAGTAGGCCTATGTAAACAATGAAAATTTTGCGTGCTGTTCTTGTTGTCCTCATTACCACGTGGTTTATACAAATACAAACATCAGCAGAAACCCATAGCCACAGAGGGGCAATACGCTCATTCCCAGGGGTAAATCTCCAACAGCATCCTGGTTCTGGTGCCTATTACCCTTGGTAACTCCATACATTAGAGTCCAGGCCCCCTACAAATCATTGCCTATGAATGGAGGTAAGCCCGTCTATATCCTGCTGGTAATGCTGGATTTTGACTTTGGCTGGTACCAATTCAGCATGCTTATACACTGTGTGTTGCCTTAGCAACCACCTATGCAAGGTGTAAAATTATATAAATCTAGACTTTTACTTGTTATTTAATATATTCAGTAACACCAACTCCATATGCAAGTAACACAATTAAAATGAAATTACCTTTGATCTATTTGAAACTTTATCTATGCTTTGTCATTTATCAATTAAGGATCAAGTCTGTTAATTTTCGACTTTATACCTTTTGTCATTTTGAGTTTTTAGATGTTTGACATCCACACTTTGCTTGCCAGTATCATATATTTTAGTATCATTGTCATTTAAAGTCAAAATGCTTAATGCATTTGTTCACTTACTGTTAGATCCTCAGAAAAAAGAGGCTCTTGACTCCTGAAAAGTCCAATGGAGCGGTGGTTTCCATCCACATCAATGTACTTCCCCGGTAGTGAAGTTTCACAAAGTCTACAAGGAGAAACCAGAACAGAAGTAGATATAGAGCTGGAAACTCATACTAGGTGGAAAAAGCTACTATTTTCTACTTTTCATCAGCCACTAATTAACCTTATTTCTCTATATATATTTCTGAGAACTACTCTCACAGATGTCCTTTCTACAACAGTTCTGTAAAGTTAGTATGCGAAAATTAATTAACTAAAACTCAATCATTTCTCTGTCAGTCAGCTAAAGTATTTGTGCTGCATCTTCCAATTTTGTGTTTGGTAGCATGTTTTATTATCTTTCTACTACATTCCTGCCTAAAAATTATCTAGAATTTTATTTCTAGCACCTGAGAGAGGAATCTCACTCACATAAGTTGCATGTGAGCTGTATTGCAACTGACCTCTGGGAAATATGGTTTATAAAGATAGTTATAACAGAAAATTAGAAATAATAATGAATATGTCAAACCTGAGGTAGAAAACTGATTTTGTTGTACGCTCCTGGTAGACAAACATGTTTTTCCTGTTGACCACGCAGAAAGAGTTCAGCACAGAGCGCAAGGCCTGGATTGCTATGACATAAAACACATCCAAAGAGTTTATCATTTTTGCAAAATACATCTATTTTAAGAATGGATCAATCTACACTAGCTACAGTGCTTCATCAGTGTTAATATATTAAAACATTTCATTAACTTACCAATAACTTGCTTTTTCATTAATTCATTTAATTTTATTAGCTCAGTATTTTACACAATGAAAAACAGATACCGTTTTTCCCCCACATTACCCCTATTATTTGGTTAGCTGAAAACACTATTTTTTTACAGCATTATGGGCACCAAACACTGGTAAGGCACCTATTTTGACTTTGAACACCAGTCCTCAAATACGCGCCATTTGTAATCATATAGTGACTTGGGGCCTCATGAACAAACATTCACACTCACACTCAGATGTATCAAGAGTGATATGAACGTGAGAATGTGCAGACCGCCACAGCAACTTCTTACCTGCTGTAGGCACATTTATAATTGGTTTTGAGATTTTGTCTGTTGGCGACACTTAGAGACGATGCAGTGAATTGCAAAGATTGAGAATGTTGGAATTAGTCGGATCACAAATGAAAGCAATATTATTAGGGCCCGAGCTGGAACAGCGGAGGCCCTATTATTTCTAAAGGAGTTATTATTATTTGGGCCCGAGCTGGAACAGCAGCCTCTTGTTCCCAAGCTTGATTGTTGCCCTGGGGCCTGTTCCATAACGCAGGATTACCAAATAAGCCAGGCTTATTTCGTTAGTCTGGCTTATTTTCCAATGGATTCGGTTCCATAAAGCAATCTTAGCATAGTTCAAACTAAGTTACGACGGCAACTTATGCTGGCAAACTAGCATAGTCCTGACCAGGCTAAATGTCAGGCTTAGCCTGAGTCGCCGTTTAACAGTGACACTTATCTGAAAGAAAATATATGATTATATGACTTCATTACTCTACTCACTTTTATTTATATAGCACTTTAAAACAACAGAGTACCAAAGTGCTATACACAGTTTAAAAACATAGACATTTCCTGTCGGTCTTTCTCTCTCAGCTTATGTACACTGTGTGCACAATTATTAGGCAGGTGATTATTTTGACCATATCATCATTTTATCCAGGATTTCCAACTCCAAGCTGTATAAACTTGAATGGTTATTGGATTTAATGCATATCAGGTGATGTGTATTTGTGTAACAAGGGAGGGTGTGGCCTCAGGAGATCAACGCTCTATATCAAGGTGTACATAATTATTAGGCAGATTCTTCTCCTCAGGAGAAATGGGCCAAAAAAGAGATTTAACTGATGCTGAAAAAGCAAAAATTGTAAAAAGTCTTTGAGAGGGATGCAGCACTCTTGAAATATCAAAGATATCGGGGCGTGATGACAGACGATTAAACGTTTCGTTGCAAATATTCAACAGGGTCGCAACTTGTCGAGCTGAAAAGACGCAAATTAACCACCAAAGACCTGAGAAGAATCAAACGTGAAGCTAACAGGAACCCATTATCCTCCAGTGCTGCCATTTTCCACAACTGCAACCTACCTGGAGTGTCAAGAAGTACAAGATGTTCAGTTTTCAGAGACATGGCCAAGGTAAGAAAGGCTGAAACCTGACCACCTCTGAACAAGACGCCTGCCATTTTCCACAACTGCAACCTACCTGGAGTGTCAAGAAGTACAAGATGTTCAGTTCTCAGAGACATGGCCAAGGTAAGAAAGGCTGAAACCTGACCACCTCTGAACAAGACGCATAAGCTGAAACGTCAAGAATGGCCAAGAAATATCTGACCGATTCTTCAAAGGTTTTGTGGACTGATGAGATGAGAGTGATTCTTGACCGACCTGATGGATGGGAACGTGGTTGGATCACTAACGGACACAGAACTCCACTTCGACTCAGACGCTAGCAAGGTGGAGGTGGGGTACTGGTATGGGCAGGTGTCATTTAAGATGAGCTAGTTGGACCCTTTCGGGTTGAAAATTGGCTCAAAATCAACTCTCAGACCTACTACCAATTTTTAGAAGACACTTTCTTCAAGCAGTGGTACAGAAGAAAGTCTGCATCTTTCAAGAAGACGTTCATTTTCATGCAAGACAACGCTCCATAAAATGCCTCAAAGTACTCCACTGCGTGGATTCGGACCAGATCAAGAAACTGACAGGCTCCATGAATGGACGGCTGTGACTGTTATTGAAAAGAAGGGTGGCTATACTGGACACTGCGGTGTTTTTTTTTTTTACATTTCAGAAATGTTTGTAAATTTTTAGTTCGTTTATTATTCTCACTTTAACAGGTGAAAATGAGATGAAAGTGAGATGGAAAAATCTTCGTTTTTCATTTAGTTGCATAATAATTCTGCACACCAATAGTTGCCTAATAATGGTGTACATAGAGATATTCTCTTAAAAAAGCAAAAACTTCACTTTTACTACTTAAATGTTCAGGCTTAAGGTTTTGTTAACATTTTTGGATTGACCAAGAGCACTGCAGTTGTACAATAATAAAATGAATCCTCAAAAATACCTCAAGGAGATTGAATCAAACGCAACTGGATTTTTGTTTTTTGCCTTTTTTGAAGACGTTTCACCTCTCATCCAAGAGGCTTCATCAGTTCATGCTCGCTGACTAGGCGAGCATGAACTAGGCTGAGCCTAGTCAGCGAGCATGAACTGATGAAGCCTCTTGGATGAGAGGTGAAATGTCTTCAAAAAAGGCAAAAAACAAAAATCCAGTTGCGTTCGATTCAATCTCCTTGAGATAACTATGACCTGGATGAATGAGAATATTCACAGGCTTCCCTCAAAAATACAACTTGCCTCAAAAATACAATTGTGCATGCAGTCTATTGCTGCCGTGTTGCCTCTATTCATTATTATATGTTTGAATTCCTCACAGGGCTTTTTTGCCATTGAGAATCCGCTTGATCTGTGTTCGACCGCATGGGCTGCTTAGGAATGGTGTGCACACGCAATCAGCTTGACTAGCTGAACCTGGCTAGAATTAGTGTGGCTGCGTAAACGTGGCTCAGCCTTTATGGAACCGAGTTAGCCTCAACTCATTTGTTTTGGCTAAGTCTAGCCAGGCTATTCACATTAAGCGTCGCTTTTCTCAGCCTGCTTTATGGAACGGACCCCAGGTCTGGGATGGCGGTGCATCACCCAAGTTTTCCGGCCGAGCTGGGATTCGAACCTCCCGGTCCAAAGCCTCTTGGTCCCAAGCCCAATTCTCGCCACCACCCCACTCCCACTCAGCTCAGATGAGTCTACTTGTGGGCGGAGTTCTGTGCTTGTGCTTGTGCATGTGCGCTTAATTTCATGTTGATTGAGATGTACAAAGGAAAAGTATGTGGAATTGGGCATGCGCACTGTTTGATACATCAGAATTCTTTTGATCGTGCACCATTTTTCAGCTGTGTGCGTACTATCGTTTTTTTTTTAATTAATTCTATGGGTGGTTTTGTACATGAGGCCCCTGTTAGATGAGGCTCTAGCATTTTGAATGGCTGTAATGACATTCTGTGGAAGTCCAACTGCATTTAAGTTCAGCGTCTCACAGGTCAAGCCCAGAGCATCAGCCGCTCTGGTTGAGGATAAAATATCTCCTCCTATGCCTGCAATAGCAGGTCCCTGGATAAATGGAGAGGCCATGGTTGGTCGTAAAGTAGCTGGATGATGTTCGCCAACCAATACTTCCCCAGCCAATGAGGGGTTTACAGGATGAGTAATAGGCCCCTCTCTCACATCTGGCAAGCGTGGGCGAGATCAGAGGTAGAGGGGGACATGCGTAAAGCAGAACCTGTGGCCACTCATGCACCAACGTGCCTATCCTCATTGGCGCATCCTGGTCTCATAGGGGAAAAAAACATGGGACACTGAGCGCTCTCCCTAGAGGCATACTGTAGTGTGCCCAAACCTGACTGATCACCTCTGGATGGAGTTTCCATTCGCGAAGAGGATCGCCTCTGGAGAGTAAGTCTGCCCCACAGTTCCATACTCCCAGGATGTGAGTGGCTCTCCACAGAATCAGTCTGTGAGCCAGCATGTGCAGCTGAATGGACCTCAATCCACCCTGTTGACATAAGCCACCACAGTCATGGGAAGAAAGTGCTTCAACGCTGCCCTCGTGGGTGGCGCCCCACTCCTGCAGTAATGAATCTGTTGTGACCACCTTAATGGTCAGAACGGATCTCAATGGAACCACTTGCAGACAAGAAGTGGCCTAGTCAGCGAGCATGAACTGATGAAGCCTCTTGGATGAGAGGTGAAACGTCTTCAAAAAAGGCAAAAAACAAAAATCCAGTTGCGTTTGATTCAATCTCCTTGAGGTATTTTTGATATTAAATGCAGACAAAACTGAAATTTTAGTACTTGGTCCTAGACACCTTAGAGAATTATGTGGCTCTCCACAGAATCAGTCTGTGAGCCAGCATGTGCAGCTGAATGGACCTCAATCCACCCTGTTGACATAAGCCACCACAGTCATGGGAAGAAAGTGCTTCAACGCTGCCCTCGTGGGTGGCGCCCCACTCCTGCAGTAATGAATCTGTTGTGACCACCTTAATGGTCAGAACGGATCTCAATGGAACCACTTGCATCAGAAATCCAGGGAGTTTCTACTGATGAATCACTGTCACACACTCCACTGAAACCCTCATAACATTCATCAGTCCAGCATTGAAAAACCCTCATTTATAAGCAGCCCACCTTCCATTGCAGAAGAGGGCCATGCATGCTAGAAATACCATTACTCCTTCTGCCGACAGGTGAGCTTTGGAGGAGACCGATTCCAGTGTCAGACCAATGACATGATGAGCTTTTGCGGGAGAGACCATTTGTCGATGTACATGGCTATGTGTATGCCGTGCTCCCTGAGCTGTGCAATAGCTGCCTCTGTACATTTGACAAAAAACAGAGGGCTTAAGGAGAGCCCGAACGGCAGGACCATAACATATATTCGAAGACTTTGCTACTCTAAACATTTGAATGCACATGTCCAACTGTTCAATGTTTCAGTACTTTCTGCACAACTTGCCGTTCTCTAACAGGGACCTTAACAGCAAAATTCATAACAGGTGTTTGATCCATGAACTGACCAATACATTTCCTGATTCAGTCAGAATTGGTATTTAAACAGTCCTCATCATCATGCTGTTCATATGTTGACATAATGAGACCAAGATGACACCCAAGAACTGTTTAACAGTACCTCGCCATTGCAAGGCTTCAAACAGGATGTTCTCAGACAGAAGTGGCCACAGAGCTTAGAGTGTCAGAGTGTCATCCGCAGGTTGCAACAGAGATACACAGAGACTGGAAGAGTAACAGAAAGGCAAGGAGAGTGGGATGCCATGCCTCAGCAGACAATAAGTCAACTTCTGAACACTGTGAGACCTTGTTGTCAAGCTGTAATTGATGCTCAAGGGCACATTTCAAGTTATTGAGACACTGACATTATTTGTTGTGGTATACCCACCAGGGTTGTTTTGCTTCAATAAATTTTGTTTCAATAATTGTTAACGACGCGGAAATCACTATTACATGCTTCTACTTAAATGCGCTAGTTTTGTGATATAATATCACTATAGCGTGAACTTTTTACGTTTTCCATAAATTTCACCCTAAAGCCAAAGTTCATTTGCAACATTGAGATATACCCAAAAATTGCAAGAAGTAAATGAGTACATAAATATTTATCGGAAAGCAATCAAGTTGTTAGCTCAATCTGTGGACAGTTAAGATAATTATCCCCTCAGCAGTCATGTTGAGAGAATAAGCGGGAAGAGGTTTTTGAATGAGCTAGTGGCGCTGCATCACCCCATTTTGTAGAGGGAGGATGTCCCTCCTCATGCAGTTGTTACGACTGCAAGCCAATGGGGCTGGCATAACATTATTGGGCTTCTGAGGACTACATAGAAGGGTGTACCCCATAGTGAGATATCAAGCAAATGTTTGAAAGAGAACTGGTTGAAAACATGCTATCATTTATAACTAAATATTAAAACATGATCTTTACTGTCCTATAAAACTACTCTGTATCTAGATCTCAAGATCTATCACTCACCCCTGCAAACTCCCATGTTGGGTCCAATCTTGAGACGTGGGTGAATATGGATGATTGTGCTCCACACCACGTCACAGGCAAAGTGTCCTGGGATAAACTGCATCGTGGCTGCAAGGTAGTCTCTGGCCTGGTAGCTCTCCTCTGTGTTGTAATCTGTGTTGTTGGGGTAAAAGTAAAACATACAAGCAGTAGGGCACACAAATGGTTATTGATAAACCTGCACAGATAAAAGATCCTATTTGAAGGTTCTGTTTATCACAAAAAAAGTTCTTTTACCTCCACCACCTGGTACACACATGTATCTAAAACACGTTAATGATATTGAAACTGATAAATCCAAAACCTGTGAATATTTTCATTCATCCAGGTCATAGTTATCTCGACGAGGAGAATTGAACGCAACCAGATTTTTGTTTTTGCCTTTTGAAGACGTTTCACCTTTCATCCAAGAGGCATCATCAGTTCATGTTCGCTGACTAGTCCCAGCCTAGTCAGGCAGCCTAGTCTCAGCCTAGATAACTCCAAAACATTGCATCCTTCTGTGACTTACCATCAGAGGTGTTGAGCCTTCGCCTGCAGAGGGACTCATTCTTCCAGATGTCTTCCTCACTTTCAGCAACAAGCAGAGAGTTACACACATGGCTGTCATGTAGGTCCTGCAGCAGCATACGCTACACAAACAGTACACGAAACAGACACTAAGCAGAAAGCAGAGGAAGCATTTCACAGTAAACTACTAAAAATTTTTATGACTCTTCAAATCACAGGTTTATAGGTGAATTCTGACACTTCAGTTAGGAGAAAAATCCATCCCATCTATTAGGAACAAACTTTGTAGTTTATAGTTAACAAAGGCTGAACTCACAAGATAACTGAACCACAGCTGAAAAGGGTGGTGTGATGCTCATGTTTATCAAATTATATGTCATTGATAGTTATTTTTAGAATTCCCATGCTCCCTTTAAAATGGTCAGAAGTGTCTTGATTTTCTTAAATCAGTAGTAAATGTAACGACAAAAACAAAACACAAAGACAATTGTGCATGTTGTTGGTTACTGCAGTAGCCACCTGATTGACTATCCTGCATATTTCACCAATCCTCCTGACCACCATCTGGTGCAGCTTTAAGTATTCAGGCAGATCCTGCTCTTCCTCCTTGTTCTGCAAATCCTCAGCGCTGACCTTTTTATCCTCTGAGAAGCATCTGAAACAATATGGCACATGCTATAGAATGAATGGGATCCAACCACAGCCAATGTCAAGTGCTTACTTGACCAATGCTAGTAATTAAAGCAACACTATGTAGGTTTTGCTCGTGGGATCCCCCTACAGTTGAGAAATGTCATCGTCTCTAGCAATTGTCATAAAATCTGTATCTTGTGCATTTGTTGGCCGGTGGTTGGTAGAGGAGGCTGGGGGGGGTGGGGGGGTGGGGGAGGGGGCTGCCTCTGTGTATGAGTAAGTGAACCTGCAGCGAAAGTCTGAGTGAAGTCCTGCAGCAAACAAGTTTTGCTGGATGCTTTGTACCGTGTGTGCACGCGAATGATAAATAAAGCAGTGACCTGTCTGGCATCATACTGCTTGTCTCCGCTTCCACACTAACGGCGCCAAGTCACTGTAGGTGAAGCACCCCTCCCCCTCTTTCAGCTCATGCCAGTGAGTGAAAGCAGGCACAATATTCACCCTAGTCCGAGCTCTTAGTTTACCACTCTCCCGCTTTCTTTTCTTTGTATCTTTGGAACAGACCCTTAGTCACTTCGGTTCTTTTGGTGCTTCAGCCATGACAACTAGAATAATTCAAGTTTTTGCCCGTTCTAGGGGGTGAGGAAGGATGTGACGTATGCTGTGAAGCAGGCAAATTTTGTAGCTGTTTTGGTAACATGGTTCGTACCCAAACCCAGAATTACATAGTATAAGAGGAGACAATACAGAAGCTCTTAAGCAATGACAAAGGTGTAATTGAACCTATTGTGAGGCGTTGTACCATCAGAACGATTTTGAAAATATAGTTTGACGGCAACGTAGTGTTGCTTTAAGGTGAAAATGTAGGTAGGACTTCATTATTAAACTTTACCTAATTATTCATGTCAGTGAGAAAGATATTTCCCCTGCAAAATGAAATTCAATCTCACCGTTTTAGAAGAAATTAATAATTACACTTGCTCATACTACCTGAAATACAGCTGCTTTCCAGGAAACATTGTCCATTACTTTATTTTAAAACCACAAAAAAGCAAATATTTGACACTGTTGCTAGATAGAAATCCTTGAGAAATATAAGCAACAGACGGGGGCATGTTTGTTGAAATCGAGCAGGAGTACTGGGCCTTGTCTCACCTGGAATGGGAGTAGACCTTCACTCTGTCCTGCTGGATCTTTACAATCAGCCAGAAGTCTGGCATAAGAGGTGACTGACAGTCATGTTCATCCAGGGAGGGACTTTCACATTCAGAGTCACTACTGCCACCATCATACCCTACAAACACAAAAACACACAGCAGCAACAAAAATCTGTCAACATTATGACATTATGGCCACTTTATGATCTCATCATCTCTCTCTCTCTCAGAGATTTAGGGTCAACCATGTAACCAACAGTTCCTGATCTCTGCAGCCTGATTCATCAATGAGAGTTTGTTAGTTTGTAACTACTGAGTTTTTGGTGAGCAATCAGTTGTATTCCACTAAATGCACTCCTGGTTTGAATTTTGTCCAAACAGCATAAAAATCATAGGCAACTAAATACTAATAATAAGATGGATTTAGAATCAGAATAGTAAAATCACTAGAAAAAAAATCACACACTTAAAAATTTATTTAAATTTAATTTAACAGAATGTGGGAGGCTATCACCATGTCTTTCTATGCTCATTCCAATGGGACTGCTTCTCTTTGTATCTCCTTTTAGACTTAAGCCTGCTACAGAGGTTTTCAGTTTGATAGACGAATATTAAGTTCATTTGATTGTATTCAGGACTTTGCTTTTTCAACCTGCCTTGTACTAAGCTTTATTATAATGCTATGTGTTTTTCTAAAATATCTGCAATTAAAATTCTAATCAATTAAATATTAATTTAATTGTTTGTATGGTTTGGTCATAGGAATATCTAAACCCTTAATTTAGGACATTAAAGAGGATTGCATAGTTTGTATTCTAACATTTAATTTAATAATGTTTGTTTTTATTTCTATTTTGTTGCATGTTGTTTTTGCATCAAACCTGGATTGTTTTCTTGTGTATTCCCATGATCTTGCACAGTGTGTTTTTTCGTTTTCCTCTTAATTGTCACTAAGATGCATTCTCGGAGACCACAGTAAGAAACAAACGGTTTTAATGACACTTTGGAGACTGTAGAAATAATAAAAGTCTTATCAGTCACTCTACAATCACATTCTATAATGAGAATAATATAGAATTTATACTATAATCCAGAACATAATGCTGTTTACAAAAAGGATCTATGTACCAGCAGCTGCATGGTGCTGAGTTTCAACTGGGTTGGTGGGTTGTCAGAATAGTTTTAAATCTAAGATCATGTATTTTTTACTCATTCAAAGCTATTTGACTAAAGATGAACCACCTGAAAAATGACTAATAAATGATCTTTCCTGTTTCATTGTGCAACTGCTATCCTGTTGCTTTATATTGGGAAACACTGTTTCCCAATATAAAGCAATATATAATACATGTGCAACAACAGATTTAACCACTGTTGCACATGTATTTTTTACAAAGTCTTACATGTTGGTGAGGATGAGTGTTAGGATTTTAACTTTCTACAATGAGATCATTCTTCTACACTGAGTGTAGCACCTACCCTGCATGTCCGAGTCCAGACTGCCCTGACTGGATACAACACTCTGGACTCGACTAGGCCTGAGTTTGCCATAGCCTAAGGAAAGACAACATGACATTTATGTCATTAGATATAGTGCCAGCAACATCATAGGCTGAAATAAAGCAGAGGTATAAATCATTAGGCAGGTAAAAATATCACTACTGACTAGGGATGGGTATCGAAAGGGTTTCATTCGGTTACGGTGCCAAATCAGTACAGAGGGTCCTCGAGTTACATCGGTCGCGAATTACGTCGTTTTCGGACACATCTCCCGTGAACATCCTTGTTTCGGCTTAAACGGTTTGCCCCGTAAATATGTACAGACTTCGCACGGGAACAAGTTGGTGCCGGCTCTCTCTGTCTCTCAGCGCACCTGCCGGCTTTTTCTTTTCTCCAGCTCCTCCACAGCTGGGTTTTACTTATGTGAAATGGCCGAGGACCCCCTGTACTTAAAAATGGTGCCTGTTCCTAAACGGTATTTAAATTGGTACCTATAGGAACCGATTGTGTTGCGTCTCTGGATGGTTGGAAATGAAAACTTTTAGATACACTGACGTAGAAGCTCTGTTGCTGTCCTAACTGGACCACCTCAGTTTGCCTCCCTGATTCGCTGGACTCATCTTGCGTGTTATCGGTCATGTCCGTTTCCTTGTTTATACCGGCTCGCACATGAGCGGTCACGTGAATTTGTATTTTTCGATCCGCTTATTACATCTCATGTTTGCCCCGGTTCCATACTTTTACAGAGTTTTGATATCCAACCCTACTACTGACTAAACTCACAGTACAGTACGGTACAGTATTGTATAGTATTAGAGTAGAAGAATCGTTTTAGATTTTTTTGTACTCAGCATGACACATTTAAGTGTCAAAATGTGATATTTTTATGTTCTTGTTCTAATATTTGTTGGCTCCAGCATTTATACTTTATACTATTTATACTAACCCTGACCCTTACCAGGTGAGTGAGGACTGGAATGGAGGAATCATTTATCAAAACTTCTATGGCCCCCCTTACGAAGAAACTTCTTTAACAAAACAAACAAGCTCCTTGGTATAATTCCAGAACTCACAAGCTAAAACAGGCGTCAAGAAAATTAGAAAGAAAGTGGTGCTCCACCGCTCCACTGACTGGGAGCCACAGTTCGACTTATCAGAGTGTTCCACATTCCCTTACAAGTGATGATTTTATACATTTCTTTAATGATAAAATTATAACTATTAGGGAGAAAATACACCACTCCCAAACTATATTAAGTAGTGACTTATCTATACAAACAGAAATAGCAGACTCAGCACACATAGACTGCTTTACCCAAATTGACCATAGTCAGCTAAAAACAATGATCTCTTAATCCAAAGCAACAACCTGTGTTCTAGACTCCATCCCAACAAAACTATTCAAAGAAATTCTGCCTCTGTTGGACAGTACTTTACTAGATACAACCAATTTGTCACTGTCATCTGGTTATGTACCACAGTTATAAAAAGTAGCTGTAATTAAACCTTTCCTCAAGAAACCCAGAAGTTTTAAATAACCACAGGCCAATATCCAACCTTCCCTTTCTCTCAAAAATCCTTGAGAGGGTTGTCGCCAATCAGTTAAATGATTTTCTTCACACCAATAGTTTATATGAGGGTTCAGAGTTCATCATAACACTGAGACAGCTTTGGCAAAAGATGCAAAACGACCTACTCATGGCTTCAGATAAAGGATCTATCTCTCCTCTGGGTCTCCTAGATCTTAGTGCAGCTTTTGATACTGTTGACCACCACATCCTTCTTTATAGACTTATAGAACACTTACTTGGCATTAAAGGAAGAACTAAATTCGTTGGACTCTTATTTATCGAACAAACATCGATTTGTACAAATTATTGATAAGTTGTCACAACGCACACAGGTCAACTATGGAGTTCCTCAGGGCTCTGTGCAGCTCACATAAAATAGACTTCAAGAACTGCCTTTTTTCACCTACACAATATAGCAAAAATCAGACATCTGTCTCTTAAAGATGCTGAAAAATTAATCCATGCCTTTGTCACGCCCAGGCTTGACTACTGTAACTCATTACTATCAGGCTGCAGCAGTAAGTTCTTAAAGACCATGCAGCTTGTTCAAAATGTTGCTGCACGTGTATTGACCAGAACCAAGAGAAGAGATCATATCTCCCCCATATTAGCTTCACTGCACTGGCTCCGTGTGAAATTTAGAATTGAATTCAAAATCATTCTACTTACATAAACAGCTCTAAATGGTATGACACTAACATACCTACAAAATGTAATAATCCCATATCATCCTACCAGAGCACTCTGCTCTCAGAATGCAGGTTTACTTACAATTCCAAAACTCCACAGGAGCAGACTAGGAGCCAAAGCATTCCAATATCAATCTCATCTGCTGTGGAATCATCTCCCAGCTTCAGTCAGGGAGGCGGACAGTATTTAAGAGCAGAGGGAGTGGGATCCCTCACATGAGTCTCTTCCAGAGATTTCTGTGTTTTTTTCCCCTGTTAAAAGGGTTTTTTTTGTGGCAGTTTTTCCTAACCCACTGCAATTGACAAATTGCAATTTGTGAATATGGGCTATATAAATAAAATTTGATTGACTGATTGATGTTGAACACAAGTAAAACAAGTGCATGGTAGTACCTGTAACAAGTATTTGAGTACACAATGAGCTGATGTGTACTGCCACACATGCTAAAAAGCCATAGCAAAAACTTACATACTGCCATTATAAGCATTATAAATACATTAGAAATATGGGATTTACAAAACTGCGTAGATGCAAGCTGCACAGTTTTTATGTCTGTTATACTTACTGTGAGAGGCTGACTGCATGGACTCAGCCAGACTGACACTGGACGGCGTCTTGGAGGGTGAGGGCTGCTCTGTGCAGTGATAAGTCTGGAGCTGGGGGGTACTGGGCTGACTTCGGTCCCCTACAATTTTAACTGAGCTCTGAGAAATTGTATTGACTGTTTCAATCTTTACTGTTCTGGTTGACTCAGTTGTATCTGCAGTTGTGTCACTGGGAACAGAAGCAGTGACAATGACATACTTCTTATCTTCACTCTGCAGATGAAGGGAGGTCGAAAAAAAGAATTTAAACAACATTATAGGACTGAACACATTAGATTGACTGCCTTTGAGACAGAATGATGCCTCTTAAACTCCATACATACATACACGTATCCTAAAGATGAGTATCAGTGAATCAATGACTGGTTTACTGCCAGATTCAATGATAGGAGATACTGAACTGAACTGAAAGCCAGCAGGTATACAACATTTCACGTTCTTTTGTTTTCTCATCTCTACAACAGGATTAATCGACATTGACAGAAAGAACTATAATAAAATAAACCTGACTTTAAATCACAGTCATGAAGACTGACGTGGTGACTCGTCTTGTAAAATGATCACAAGCTGAAATGCGTCAAAATCTGTCTGATTTAATTTCGGAGGCGATTTGATTAGTCACATCATACAAGTACTTTTGTGAGAAACTGTGAATACATCTCATACTGCAAAATGTTGCTAACATGTTGCCAATTTTGCAACAACACTCTAAAAGTGGAAAACGACATGTTTCACAGGTTAGAGTGAAATGTCTGAATGTCAGTCTGAAAAAGTCAGAATTACATTGGAATATATTAGAGATGTCCGATATTATCTGCCTACTGATATTATCGGCCAATATTGGCATTAAAATTTAATATCAGAAATTATCGGTATTGGGTTTTACTTGACACAACTTTTACACAACATGCACATATTATACTTATCAAACTCTTCAGCTACTTCTCCTCTAAATGCCAAAATATGAGAGATGTGATGTATAGTTTTTTAGATAGTTTTGTTTGTTTACTTTTGTTTGTTTACCTGAAATGATTACATTTGTTTGTGGGGGGTCCTGCATATATCGGTATCGGTTCATGTCCGTATCGAAAACGACAATATCGGTATGTCGGACATCGGTAAAAAAGCCAATATCAAACATCCCAAGAATATATAAATTATCTACTACCTGTAACCTACTGAAAAACTCTACTGATGTAAATTTGCTTAAGATACAGTTGAATTATTTACATGGTACAACATTACATCCAAAAGGCTTGTTGATAATTCTACCATGGAGAATCACAGGGTACTTATTTACATATTTGATCTCGCTTCCTGCCTGAGCTTGTGCTTCACTCTCAGGCATCGTGTCTTCGTCGTGTGCTCTACTCCTGCAGGGGGTGGTTTGGGCTGGGGAGTCTGCAACACTTTCATAGAGCGGCTTGGCAGGATGAATCCTCTGTGGGTGCAGTCTGCTCAGGGATATGTAGTAGAAGTTGTCCTGTTGTCCATTCAAGACATAGCCAGAGAACGACATTCTACAAAACTCCTGCAGGATCAGACATTCTCCGGTCACACAAAACAATACACTCTAATGCCTACATGCATAAGCACAGATACAATCATCTAGATTCTACGCTCTATTATAGACTAGTCATGAATATTACTAATTTGGGCCCAAGCACCGATGGTGTAGGGCCTAACGGCCTTGCAACCAGGATGGGAGATAGCCCTATTGTTTTTCGAAGGATTATTATTATTTTTCTTTTTCTCTATGGACTTGGAGCCATTTTTCAAGTAGTTCCCATGGTCGAAATTAACATGAAATGTGGCACACACATTGGAAGGTCAACAAATTTTGCACTGACAGAAGCTTGGACATGAGCGTGGTCCCACAACTCCATAGCGCCCCCTAAAGTAATTTAGTCCTTTAGGCATATAGTTTCAGCTACAAACACCAAATTTTGGTATATGTGTGGGGCACACCAAGACAGACAACTTTTGTATGTACATTTCATGAGCCACGTCCAACAGGAAGTGAGGTAATTGGCCTTGAACAAATCAATTTGAACACTCTCCTAGAAAGATCATCAGATTCACGTCAAACTTGGCATACATGATGCCAAGATGTTGCTGATGTTAAATTGGCGCAGGGATGTTTCATATGTTGAAATGGTGATATCATGAATTTTCATATTTCGCCACATAGACAGGAAATGTGTCATAAAGTCACGACAACAAGACACCCAATATGCGGTCTGGTATAGCGCCACCAACTGGCCCAGATTGAGCTTCTTTTGAGGTGGTTCCCATAGGCGAAACCTCATGAAATGTTGCACACACATCGGCGTGAAGCTACACATCGCACTGATAGAGTCTTGGACCTAGGTGTGGTACAGCAACTCCATAGCGCCCCCTAATGTCATTGAGTCCCCTGGTCGGTATATAGTTTCAGCTACAGCTTAAGACGAAGAACTTTTGTAATACATTGCATTTGCCACGCCCAACAGGAAGTGAAATAAAGGGACTTATGTGTGTTTGGACACATACGTCCATCACGGTCGGTTCATCGGATTCATGTCAAACTTGGCATACGTGATGCCAAGATGTTTCTGATTTTAAATTCTGAAGGGATTTTTCATATGTTGTAATATGTTGTCATGGAGATATTAGGAATTTTAATATCTCGCCATATAAACAGGAAATGTGTCATGAAGTCATTGTACATTGAATGATTTGTCTGAAACCTTCTCAAGTTATTAGGTAATATAATTATGATGACATCTAAACACCCATTATGCCTGTCTGGTATAGCGCCACCAGCAGGCCAAGGAAAGAATAGGGTTTTGAATATGTGTGTTTTGACACAAGATACATTTTGTTACACTTCTACACGGTTAGTCAGAATGGTGTCAGATTTGGAACATAAGATGTTACAAATTTTGAATTGCGATGGAATTTATTATATATCACAAAATATAGAAATTATGGGAATGATGAATGTAAAAGTCACCAGATGAGCAGGAAATGTGCCAGAAATTCACATTCCTGTGGCTAAAGGGTCTTAAACTTTTCAAAATATTAGTTATTAACATCACAATGATATCCACTTGCCCAATCCGATATAGCGCCACCATCAGACAGTAGAGAAAATTTCTTTGTCAGTTGTGCTTGAACGTTGTTGGCCTCACCTCAACGCACAGTTTGGGCTCTGGAACAAAAATCCTTGAGAGGTGATGGACCCTCTTCTATGCTGGAGTTGACCCAGGTGAGAGGGTAGGTGTGGGCCTGCTCTTAACACGCCGACTCTCAAGCGTGTGTTGGAGTTTTCCCCAGGGAATGAGAGGGTAGCTTTCCTTCGCTTTCGGGTAGGGGAATGGATACTGTCTGTTGTTTGTGCTTATGCACCAAACAGCAGCTCAGATTATCCACCCTTTTTGGAGAACCTGGGAAGGACACTGGAAGGTGTCCCTACTGGGGACACCATTGTCCTACTGGGGGACTTCAATGCGCATGTGGGCAACGACTGTGAGACTTGGAGAGGTGTTATTGGGAGGAACGGCCTCCCCGATCTGAACTTGAGTGGTGTTCAGTTATTGGACTTCTGTGCTAGTCACAGTTTGGGCATAACTAACACTATGTTCAAGCATAAGGATGTTCACAAGTGCACCTGGCACTTGGACTCCTTAGGCTGACGGTCGAAGATCGACTTTGTAGTTGTATCAGCCGATCTGAGGCCGTATGTTTTGGACACTCGAGTGAAGAGAGGAGCAGAGCTGTCAACTGATCACCATTTGGTGGTGAGCTGGATAAGATGGCGGGGTAAGATGCCAGACCGACCGGGGAGACCCAAACGGATCGTGAGTGTAGGAGCCATATTGACCAAACCGATGGGTTTCCTTTGACGATGACAACATGGCTAGAAATGCTTTAACGTACACCACCTTTGGGGCCGTGATGACCTCATACATAGTACACAGCTATACGTGTGAGGTAACGGGCCACTATGAGCTGTACGCCTCACGTTTGCCTGACGACAAGAAGAGAGAACACACGAACTGAAGGAGAAAGGAGAATTGTCGGCCTACAGAGCAAGACAGTTTTTGACGCGATTAAACCAGCGGTCAACCCGTGAGAGCTGAGACTAACCGGAGTCCGACCCGGGACTAACCTGAGATTCGATCCGCACGATCAACCCCAGATCTACCGGAGTGATTCACGGAAATAGGAATCAGCGACAACTGGAGAAATAGAAATCATCAGCAACGTCCCACCGAAGCGACTCACACCAGACATCAGCAGACTCAGACAAGACCTTGGATTCTCATCGTTGTCAAGCATAATGCTAGATGGCTGTACAATAGTAGCGGCATGTGTTGTAACTGAAGAGCTTTAAAAATTGGGTTAATAAAATTGAATTGAACGAACTTTGCCGCTACAATAAAGGTCTGCTGGGAACGTCTGGCTGAGGACCCTGTCAGGGTGATCTTCAACTCCCACCTCTGGCAGAGCTTCGATCATGTCCCGGGGGCAGTGATGGACATTGAAACTGAGCGGTCAATGTTCTGGGCTGCCATAGCCAAAGTGGCTGTTCAGAGCTGTGGTCGCAAGTTTGCTGGGGCTAGTCGCGGCAGCAATCCCAGAACCTGCTGGTGGTCACCAGAGGTGAGGGATGCCGTCAAGCTGAAGAAGGAGTGCTATAGGTCGTGGCTGTCCTGTGGGACTCCTGAGAAAGCTGAGAGCTACCGGCGGACAAAGCGGTCCGTGTCTCGGGCAGCCAGGGAGGCAAAAACCCGGGCGTGGTAAAAGTTTGGTGAGATTATGGAGGAAGACTTTCTGACGGCCCCGAAGAGGTTCTGGTAAGCCATCCGGCGGCTCAGGAGGTGGAAGCAGTGCCCAGCTCACGCTGTTTACAGTCGGGATGGGGTGCTGTTGACCTCAACTGAGGATGTCATCAAGCGGTGGAAGGAATACTTCTGGGATCTCCTCAGTCCCACCAGCATGATCTCCAAAGAAGAGACAGAGTCTGGGGACTTGGAGGTGGACTCTCCAATCACCGGGGGTGAGGTCATCGCCGCAGTCAAAAAGCTGCGTGGTGGTAACACCCCGGGGGTGGGTGAGATCCGTCCTGAGTTCCTCAAGGCTCTGGATGTTGTTGGGCTGTCTTAGCTGACACACCTTTGCAACATCGCATGGACATCGGGGGCGGTGCCTCTGGGGTGGCAAACGGGGGTGGTGGTCCCCATCTTCAAGAATGGGGACCAGAGGGTGTGTTCCAACTTCAGGGGGATCACACTCCTCAGCCTCCCTGGGAAAGTATACTCTGGGGTATTGGAAAGAAGAGTATGTCTGATTGTAGAACATCAGATACAGGAGGAGCAATGTGGTTTTTGTCCCAGTCGTGGATCAGCTCTATACCCTTGCGCGGTTGTTGGATGGGGGCATGGGAGTTTGCCCAACTAGTTCACATGCGTTTTGTGGATTTGGAGAAGGCTTACGACCGTGTCCCTCAAGGTAAGCTGTGGGGGGTGCTTCAGGAGTATGGGGTGGATGGCTTGTTGTTGCGGACCATCAGGGCCCTGTACTGTCGGAGTCAGAGCTTGGTCTGCATATCAAACAGCAGGTCGGACACATTCCCGGTAGGAGTTCGGACTCCGACAGGGCTGCCCTTAGTCACTGGTTCTGTTCATAACATATATGGACAGAATTTCTAAACGAAGCAAAGTGTCAGAGGGGGTCGTGTTTGGTGAGTTAAGGATCTCATCTCTGCTTTTTGCCAATGACGTGGTTCTTTTGGCTTCATCAAGCAATGACCTATGGCTTTCACTGGATCAGTTCACAACCGAGTGTGAAGCAGCTGGGATGAGGATCAGCACATCTAAGTCTGAAACCATGGTTCTTGACCAGAAAAGGGTGGACTGCCTACTCCAGGTCATCTCCCTCGGGAGATGTACTGGGCATGTCCCACTGGGAGGAGGCCCCAGGGTAGGACTAGGACACGCTGGCAAGACTATGTCTCCCAGCTGGCTTTGGAGCGCCTAGGGGTCCTCCCAGAGGAACTAGTGGAAGTGGCTGGGGTGAGGAGTGTCTGGGTGTCCCTGCTGAAGCTGCTGCCCCCGCGACCCAGACCCGGATAAGCGGAAGATGACGAGAGAAGACTTTTGTTTGATTTTTTTTCCCCAAGTTTGTTCATCGGATTAATACAGATAAGTTGCATGTGAACTCAACAGTGTCATTTCTTTTCAACATACTGCGTGTCACTATATTCTTGGTTGGCGAAATGTCACGGGTGGCGGAAACTGAGGGGCCGGACTCGATCATCGCTGCTTGCAGCTATATTATTGTCAATGTAATTCTCTACCAAAGAAATATAACTAATCTGTTTTTTAAGTAGAAAGGAAATAAGGCAAAACACATAAAAACATATAAAGACACACAGAAAGCATTCATCCATCAGTTCATCAGTCCAACAGTCATGTCACAACCATCACTCTGTGTGAATGAAACTTGGTGCTGATTTTTCACAGTAAAAATGTCATGAGTCTGTGTCTTGGACTTTGCCTGGTTGTGCTTTGTGTTTGTTTTTTGTTTTTGCTGTGCCTTCCTTCCTCTGTATCTGCAGTGTGGCTGGAGGCCACACACACACTGTTGACTTTGACGCTGGATTATTACGTACACCTCATTTTTGCCTGTCTTGTGTTGCCGTCAGGACCAGCTCTGCTTCTGCCTTTTCAATCATATAATCATATCCCTAAAACCCTGATTTGTAAATTTTCTGATGGGGATGAGGCATTGATGTGAAACGTGCATGAAGTACTGCCATAAACATCACACAAATTCAAATAAGCTGAAAGGGACTTATTTAAAAATACAGCTAAAAATAAATCCAAAACTTCCTCCAGTGATAATTAATATAAAATAAGTAAGTCTTCATGGCATAAGTTAAAGATGTCCTAGTTCAGTTATTATTGGATAATTTAGGACATAAAACTGATATAAAACTGTGATTAAGAATTGATAATACCAAGTTAGCATATTCCCTCAAAAATATCTAAAATAATCTCTATAGAATCAGTGAAAATATTAGAAAACTACTGCCCTGCCTTCATTTTCTTAATACAGAAAACATTGTATTATTCTTTCTGCGCGTGTGTGTGTGTGTGTGTGTGTGTGTGTGTCTTGCCTCTTTAAATTTTTCCAGAGAATGCTCAGGCCCGAAGACAAACTGAAGTGGAACATCTTCACAGTGACAGTGCGGTCGACCACTGGAGCACAAAACATGCTCTGCTACTTTCTGTAGTGTGGCCGAATTGATGACCCGCGAAAGACGCAAAGCAGAAATTATCTCATCCTCCCGCAGCCATCGGATCTAAGATATTACACACACAGCGAAACGAAGGTCATCCCTCATGCATGCACACTAGCAGCAAAAATACGGACGTCACAAATAATTTACCAGCAAAATACAAACAGTTAATTCTCTAGCAAACATTTGCAAATTTTGCAGAAATTCCTTAAAGGTGTTTATAGATGTTGCGTTGATGTGCTGCTTATGGGAACAGGCCAGCAGTATTCCTTCACAGACCAATGATTAATATCAGCACAGATTATAGCCAACCACACAAGATGTTTTTCCATAGTAATCATTAACTATAGGAAAGATATATAGAATGTTGCCAAACGTATCACTTATCATATTACTTGTGTTTTAAGCATTTCTTATTTGTCTTAAAAATATTTTTAAAGAAATAAATGTATTTTAAATCCAAATAGCCACTATGTGAAAGTATACTGTGTGAGTCCCTAGACATGCAAGAATTCAGGTAAAACACAGAAGTGAAGTTCTCTTTTGTGTTGCTGCCTTAAGACGCACCTCATCCAGAGTGGCCAGAATTGCTAACCTGTGAGGAACAGGCAGTTTGGACAAGGAATCACCAGAGACTCTGAAGGAATAAAAACAGAAACCTCTGATGATTCATAGAATCAAAGTCACTAAGATAAAGTACTAATCGGTTTAAACCTGTTGAACTAACAAACTCACCCATCAACACCAGCACCCCTTAGACTGTCCAACACTGCCATCAGTTCCTCATCAGAGTGGTAAGAGGAGGGCTGTCCCGGTGAACGATTCAGAGACACACTGCTCTCTGAGGTGTACCTGAACACAAAGCATCTTTTAGCAATTTGCTACGTCCATACTGTGCATATTTGAAAAGTGCATTTTCAAGCTAAGAACCTCCATCCATACAAACCTGTGTCAGAAATAATCCCTGTCAATTTTGACGCACCTGAAAAGTCTTTTGCCAAGCATTCATATACACTGTGCATGCTTAAGCCAGTGTAAAAAGGAAGCGGTCTACTCATTTATTTGTTTTGAAAAAGCAGAAAATTCAAACAACAAACCTATTACACCGCTAGTAGCACACCTATTACACACTTTCAGCACGATTTCACTGATTGAAGTAATACATAAGGGAACATAGTAACAGGCCAGTATTAGGAGGATGTGGATGTTAAACATGGATGCAAACAAAACCGAATCATAAATGTGCAATATCCCTGACGATGATTTATGTTCTGTGATAAAGACTCATCACAATAGTCAGCTCAAGGTGACATATATGATTTATCCAATACTTTTGTTTACCTGCAAGAAAACCCCTTTAATACTGCAGTGATGTAAGGCTTAAGAATTCAACTTAAAAACAGATCACATACAGTATAGTGTGTCTTAAAACCTTTAATAATCCTTTTTTCTTACGACTCACCTGTTGTGATGGTAATCAGCCATGACTTCAAACTCCAGAGGTAGTGTCAGGAGAAAAATATCTAAAGTGACTGAAAGCTCATTCAAATCCACAGACTGTAACTCCTCAGTGTTCCCCAAACAGGAAATAATCTCACCTGCAAGCACAAAAGCTTTATGAGCAATTGTTTCATCTCAACTCCTCAATCACAGGTGAAGAAACAGTGAAGACTGTACTCACCAAGGCAGGTAGGCAGAGTCTGGACAGGCATAGAGCCATGGCAACTTTTTGAATTGACAGAGCATGTGATGTGGAGAAACAGCGGTGGCATGTCCAGCTGTGGCCCCTCATGCTGCAGTGGGGAGTCTCCCTCCAAGATGCTGAAGGAGTCCTGGTCTTGATTGACAGTGTTGGAGTCTGACAGAGACTGGTCTTCATCACCTCCATGGGAACTAGTGCTGAGAAGCTCCTCGTATTCCACCACCAAATCCGTGTCGCTCTCTGAAGCAAAGCAACCTGCCATATTTTCTACACACACAATCCACTCGTAATTATTACATCATTAGATGTATATTAGAATTAGCTGGTTAAGGAACATTAGCTGGCTAAGGAACATTTGCAATTTCTAAATACAAAAAATAAAATAAAGGAAAGACAATTTTGAAGGTACTAAGTTTCTTTTCCTTATTTTCATGACAAATTGAAACACAATCATCTGTATGATCACAGCTTTGGGGGTGTTTACACCTCCTAAACTAGCGTCAGTGCCTTGTACAGTATGTGCTTAAGGGTGGTCTAAGCTGCCCTCTGCTGGATAACACAAAGCATTTGAGTTTTAGTGATGCTATTACTGTACAGGGGGTCCTCGTGTTACTACGGAGATCCGTTCCTGAGAATGTGTCGTAACCGAATTTCGACGTTAGTGGGAACATACATTCATGTGTATGTAATCCTATGTAAATAATAAGTTGTGCCACTAGATGTCGCTATAACACCACCCTACAATAAGAGTTTACTCTGGTGAATTGCCTTTTGTCACCGTAGGGGTTGATATCGCGAGTGTAATGAGCATTTCCTTTAGATTTCTGATATCAATCTTGTAGACCCTGTATTGTGAATAAACCTACGGTATTGCCACGATCCCGAACGCATCTGTGTCAGTGTGCATCTCCTTACCGGCTGCCGCTGCACCCCCCGCCAGCCGTCCATTTCACGTAAGTAAACACAAGGCAGAGTAGCCTAGCTGTGCTGTGGAGGTGTTGGAGAGCCGGCAGGCGTGCTGAGAGACAGAGAGAGCGCTCACCAACTAGTTCCCGTGTGAAGTCTGTACATATTTACGGGGCAAACCGCTTAAGCCGAAACAAGGAAGTTCACGGGAGATGTGTCGTAACCACGAAAACGCCGTATCTTGTGACCGTCGTAACACGAGGATCCCCTGTATTTGATTTTATTGTAGCGTGGCTCATGCCAGCTTGGTGAGCATGGTCAGAAACTAGCAGCTTGCAGACTAGCATTGCTCCCCTATTCCCAGTTACCATCCAGGATAGGGATGTTGACAGTCCCATAGACTGGCTCTTTGGTTTATTGGACCCTATGAAAATTAGACTGTTAACCCATGTTTGGGCAAACTAAAGTTGCCTCTTGAATTACAAATCAATCAGTCAATCAATCAAATTTTATTTGTATAGCCCATATTCACAAATTGCAATTTGCCTCATAGGGCTAAATCTACCCCCGCCACCCCAGCTGTTCATTCCTTGTGGGGGACAAGGAAGGCTTGTATTTCTTCCCCTATTTGCTTCTATTCTACTTGGTTTCTGTGACACTGTGTGTGTGGTGGAAGGCAGAGCTAGCTCTTCTAACTTTGCGCCAGATCAGTCATCTCATGGCAGATCAATCATCACATCAACCTGATCCAAGTATCACCCCCTCACCAATCCAGTGTCAGATTGTGTCCCTCTGTCCAGTATCTCCTGTGCGCTTTTGTGATTCTCTTGTGATAATTTCCGTTTCGGTCTCTGGTTCCCATTTTGAGAAAATTATACTGGATCCTTACTATGGACCCATACTTACCAGAGTTTCCCTTTGTGTCCTGTGTTTCCCTGGTATATACTGTTTGCCTTGGGCGTTTTCTGTCTACTGTTCCATACACCGTAATTATCTTGAGTCAGGCTGCCGTCTGACCAGGCCAAATAACCATAGTGTCTCCTCATCATCATCATCAATCCACTGAGCACACAAAACCTATATTAATTCATACACTCTCTGAGTCTCTGGTTGAGGGTCCATCTAAAAACCAAAGCCTAACAAGTCCCTTACTGCAATGGAAATAACATTTAAAATGCCAAATGTCAATGTTTTTGAATGATCCTCACCATCCTCTCCTGTCAGCTCAGCTTCTGACACCAACTCCTCACAGAGTCTTCTCCCTAACTCACCATCCTCTGAGTCCTCCTGAGGAAACAAACACGATCCAAAGGTTTCTCAAGTCTGATTGGTACCAGCATTCTTGAGGGATGTGTGTGTACATACAACAACAGTTTTTTGTTTAAAGTAACACAAATTTTTTTCCCCTTTTTCAACAGCCAGTGTTCATCATGCTCACTAACAGAAAATGAAAACAAAATTACTCAAACACAGGATAAGACACAAAGCACCAATTTGTAACCTCACCTCTTTCTTGGATGAGGGTGGGCAATAGAAGAAGTAGTGTGGATTTGATGGCACAGTTTTGAAATACCGAGACAAGATGGCCATAAATTTATCCTGTGAAATGATTCATTTTAAATTAATTTTGAACTTTGAACACACAAAATAAAATAAAATCAATTAATTAATAACCACTGCAGATTCTGTAATTATAGCAATAACAAAATGAGCTATCTTTAACACTATAGATGGTACTTGTATTATTTTGTGCAGATCCTGGTACACTCCACAATTGAGCTGTGTCTGAAGCAGCATCACAGGGAACTCTTGGAGCTTAGGTGTCTTGGATTCATCCAGATTCAACAGGGATAAGGAAGCTGATGACTTCTCAAAAGAATCAGCCTCACTGGTATCCAACATTTCAACACAGGATTCCCTGTAAAGTTACAGTTATTAACAGGTCATTTTTTATCCTCTCATAGCAAGAGAGAAATAAAGAGATTAGGACAACACTTTCGTACCAAAAGCCTACCAATAACAAGTCAGCCAACTTTAACAACATAAACACTAACCTCTTGCAAAATCAGTCTACCTATAATTTGATGTGGCCAAAAAACAAGGTTAATCTCCTTTTAATCTCCTTTTGTTAAGTTTCTCCTGGATATTACAGAAATGCAGTACTGGAAAAAGTAAAGTAGCGCAAAAAATGAACATCTTTGTTCGTAAAACTACTCAGATCTGCTTGGCAAGCACAAGGAATTTATACCCACAATAATTTATATAGGAGATTCCCTCTTGGAGTGAAAACAGGGGGAAGTACCTCTCAATACCTAAGAAGTAGCTCATAGTAATGAAAATGTGACATCTAGCATTTGCAACACACTTTAAGCACATGTACTGCTTAAAGTGTGGGTGGTGTTTGTATAACCTCATCACAGTAAATGGCCTGTTATTTTTCAGTTGCATGTGAACCAAGTTCAGGTATCAACCTAAAGTAAAGTACAAACAAAATATCTTATTCTCAAATACAAAACCATTCATTTGGAAATCAGGTTATTTTCTTAAGGGGTTGAATATTTCCACTTGTAACTGGTTTGCCTTGTTCTTTGTGATGGTGATTTCATGGTGATGAAGATCTGTGGTGGTTACAAAAGTAGCTCAACTAAACTTCTTGAAACCTAATAGGCGCTTTTCCACCAGGGTCAACTCGGTACAGTTACGGTACGGCACTACTCTACACGGAACAGTTGGTTTCCTCTACAATGGAGTGTCGCTACATGGGCGGAGTCGTGGGTGGAGTTGTCAGCTCGAGTAGACGCCAAGCATATGTGCTTGTGACATCAGTTTGCGCCACAACAATTAAAGACAACAGCACAACCGAACACAACAGTTATCGCTATTAATTCCTAAAATATACACACTGTGTGTGTTTTAGATGCTTGCATATTCGCTTGTGCGTCTCGGCCAGCGGTCGGCATGGGTGTTCAGCCCACAAAGCGTGCCCTACCGTATTGTGATGAGGTGACCCTAGTGGAAAAGCGGCTATTTGGCACACCGTGGGAATGTTTTGAATCCAAATGAAAACATGAAGTCTAAATTAACAATGATTTAAATCGATCAATCATATTTAAAGAGCGCTCTTACTCCAGTAAATCCATGGTCACAAATCCCTGGTCTTACCTGGACAAGAGGGTCATTGCAGCCCGGTCATCTGATTGCTCCTCCTCAGCCTCTCCAATAATAAAGGTGGTAGGTGTCCTTGCAGGTTTTGGATTCGTTCCCCATTCTGGAGAGTCACCTTTCCCCGTGAAAACCCTTATGTGTTCACAGAGGGTGTGCACAAAAGCAGTGATGTCGATCTCTTGCAGGGATTCTTCACAGTAGTCCATCGCTGTCAGGATGTCCTGAGAGCTGATGCTATATGACTTCTGTAGGCTGCTGTACACACCTGAACAATACAACAAACACACACACACACACACACACACACACACACACACACACACACACACACACACAATAAGTAACACAGCAAAGTCTCATTTGTCTTTACAATAAAAAGGGTGAACACAGCTTTTGAAACACTGGTGCAGGGCATATTTTTTTCAAATTTCAACCAACTTAAGAAAACTACATTCAGTATATGACAGTTGCCACTTCTGAAGATCCAAATGTGCTGTTGACTGAGACTGAACTTAGCTTTGCCAAACAGGTCCAGACAGAAAGTAACACAAAGGCATCAATAGACAATATTTTTACCCCAACTTCTGGAACTTCAAGCAAAATAGTAAGAACATTTAACAATGGACAAATCCAGACGCGTAACTAAATGGCCTCCAATGTGCTGAAGAATTGTACAAATAGCATTGTCAAAGAGCTTTTATTATGTTATTTGATCTGTAAAGGATAAATTAAGAAATTGCAATATAAATAGTGAAAATGTATAGATTTTTGCTATTTAACAAAACAGAATAAACAGCTCAGCTGTTGTGAATTCATATGCAGAGGTATGGTATGGATGGAGGTGACAAAAGATGACCTTTGACGTAGCTCTGGTGGTAATGCTCTTGCAGCAGGCTGCAGTAGTTGGCAAGCTCTTTGTGTTTTTGAGGATAAGCCAGGAGGTCAGTCCAAAGGGACAGACTGCTGCGGTCCTGAGACAGTGACCTGACAATTGCACAGCAAAAACACAGACAGAAAATCATGAAGATGACTCTTCATCAGAGCAGGAGCAGGCAGCAAGGAGACATTCAGGTGGAAAACAATGCTATCTGTTGGACTTCACTTCCACATCAAGTGACCGACAGGATGGCAGAGGAAATGGCATTCGAATGACTCCAGGACCCACAAGACCATTTCCCATGCATCTGACATTTTGTCAAAATTCCAGAACTTGCTCCCTTCAGACAAACTTTTTGTAGGAGCTTGTAAAGGCCTTTGTGACTCCTTGGATGAAAAGGCAACTATGCCTTCCTCACACAGCATCTTCAGCCGCATCGGTAAGGGCAGTGCAGTGATCTGAGCCTGGCCCTGATCAACAACTCACACAAGAAGCCAACACAAGGGGACAGAAGAGAAGGCGATGCAATTTGTGCCCTGCAAAGAAGAACTGCAAAACAGGGACAACCAGCTGAAAATATGGGAAACAGATGTGCAAGATTACTACCACTGCTTTAGATGTGGAGAGTACATCTTGTGTTGTGGAACACAGAAAAACATTGTCTCTTACAGCATAAATCAAAATATAATGTAATGTAAATTCACTGCATTTTTCATGGGTACCTGCTGAGTCAGGTACCCATGAAAAATGCTGAGTTACCTGAAGATGTCCCTTGGCTGGCGGCTGGAGATGGGGTGCACCAGCTGCTCTTTTAGGTGCTCCAAAGAACAATTGTAGATGTAGACTGGGCACTTTAGTTGGTTGCTGTCACTATTACCCTGATGAAAAGCCTGCCGACCAAGACAGAAATCTGCCTTCTGTGGTTCACTGAACTGGACCTCTTTTTCTCCAGTATCTGGAAAAATGAGAAAATTGTTATTTTATATAAATTTCTCATTTTGATTTGCAAGCTTTCCTATCACAGATCACAAAGGATAACAAGAAATGAGCAGTTAACAGCACAAGGGCGCTTCTGGTACATCAACGCTTCATATCACAAAATAAAAGTCATCTATAATAGAGTATTTAATTACTAAAAGAATAAATAACTGTGGTCCTAAAGGGAATAACTATTAAGTGTTATTACAGTGTTCTTTCTAAAGTGCTTAGTGAATCTGCAAGGTGAATTTGTGTCTGTATAACTGACATGACTCCCCTGTGTAAATGGTATGGGAGAAAAGAATGTTTCACTAGTGGACCTCTCAGCTCTCACCGTTGCCCAGTAAAGCTGACCTTCAATTTAAGACATCCTGGCTATGTGTCTCTCTGCTTGTGGCCATCATCTCTCATCAGAAACCTCATGGGAGTTTGCCCAACCGGTCCATATGTGTTTTGTGGATTTGGAGAAGGCTTACGACTGCGTCCCCTGGGGTAAGCTGTGGTGGGTGCTTTGAAAGTATGGGATGGATGGCTTGATGTTGCGGGCCATCAGGGCCCCGTACTGTCGGAGTCAGAGCTTGGTCCGCATATCCAACAGCAGTTCGGATACATTCCCGGTGGGAGTTGGACTCCGACAGGGCTGCCCTTTGTCATAACTTATATGGACAGAACTTCTAAGCCCAGCAAAGTGTCAAAGTGACTTGAGGATCTCGCCTCTGCTTTTTGACGATAACGTGGTTCTTTTAGATTCATCAGGCAATGACCTGCAACCGAGTGTGAAGCAGCTGGGACGAGGATCGGCACCTCTGAAGTCTGAAATCATGACCATCTCGACCAGAAAAGGGTGGATTGCCTACCCCGGGTCAGAGAGGAGACGCTGTCCCAAGTGGAGGAGTTAAAGTATCTCAGTGTCTTGTTCACAAGTGAGGGGAGAAGGGAGTGGGAGATTGACAGACGGATCAGCGTCTGCAGTGATGCAAGTGCTAACCCGGTCTGTTGTGGTGAAGAGGGAGCTGAGCTGAAGGGCGAAGCTCTCAATTTTACTGGTCAGTCTTCGTCCCGACCCTCACCTGTGGTCATGAGCTTAGGGTAATGGCCGAAAGAACAAGATCACAAATAGAAGCGGCGGTAATGCGCTTCCTTTGCAGGGTGTCTCAGCCTTAGGGATACGGTGAGAAGCTCTGACATCCAGGAGGGGCTCAGAGTAGAGTCGCTACGAACAACAAAAGCTGTACATAGGGCCAGGGTATCCCGCCACATATTAAAATTGCCTTGACAGTCAGAACTAAGTGTAAATGATTCCATTAATACGTTCTGAATTTATCTTGGTTTAATAGTAAGCCCCATCCCTCCCAAAACGGGATGTTGTTGTCCGCTGGGCAGATACTGTGCAGAGTGAACAAAATCAGGAAGTAGTGAGAGAGACACGAGCAGGAGAGACGCGAGCATGAGAGAGACACAAGCAAGACAGAGCGGAGTAAGAGAGAGAAAATGAAGCGCTGACACGCAAATCTCTGTGGCTCAGCTTGACTGAAACTGCCGAAATGCAAGATCAAACAATACGCATACTTTGCTTCAATAACATGACATACAGCAGCGCTGTTTGATTACAGCGCTGCTCATGTAGCTGAAGATCAACTATTGTGTCCCCAACAGTTTTCCAGCTGACCGTCGCTCTAGTCTTCCGCCATTTAACTCTGCCGTCAAGTTATTTTATTCCTGTGTCTTTCCCAACTTGAAAGGGATGAGACATCATCATATAGATTACTGGATTCCACTCAAATGGTGAATGAGACAACTTTTTCCTTCTTTCTTTTTTTCCTTTATTTGAAGATGCTGTGATTCACTTTTCCATTTCGTGATTTTAGTGGTTTTACATTTGGCCATTTCGGTGACAAAAAGTCTGCCTCTCCGCTTCTGATGATGTCTCCATGATCGCACAGGTTGGTGAGTTTGTTCCTCTCAGCAGTTAGTTTCAAAACCTTCTCCTTTTCATTATTTATTTAAGACGGAAGTTTGACTTGACACCTCCCTGCTCCTCGATCTTCCCACGGAGCAGCTGGGGAGAAAGTTTGCTCCCAAGGCAAACTTGGTCGTCACTTGTCACTGATTTGAGACTCCGGTTGTTCCTCGGCAGGTAAGACAACAAGCCGTCTTAACATCCCTATGGATGGTGGCTTGGATGTTCTCTTTTACTGGATGCCCTGGTTTTGCCTTCAGGGCTTTTGTTGCAGGGAAACAATAACTTGGGAAGACACTGATGTTCACATCCCTCACAATGCCTTTACTGTCGGGATTGGTGCTGATCAACTTGCCGAGCTTGAACTGCCCTTTAAGCGCATTTTGGCCACAAAACCAGACAACAACCCCAACACTGACAATTCTTTGTGCAGTGTGCCACTTGCTTCTGCCAAACAGGTTCAGACCAGCGCAAGAGTGATTATGTGTTTTATTTTTTCATAACTCAGGTTAGAAGCCCATAGTTTAGTTCTTAGCTTAGCTGTTTTGTTTGATTTTTAGTTTTAGTGATAGTGAATAGGTTCTGTTTTTGTCCTCTGTTAAAGGAGAGATGCACGTGAAAGGAGATTTTGTAGTTCTATTTCTTTGTTCACTCTGCCTAGAGGAGTTCCTGCTGCCTACATTAAATAAAGCTTGCTTTATTTAAACTTCACTTCTGCATCTGAGTCTTGTTTTGTGTCCCGGCCTGACAGTAGGATGGGGATACTGACTTGGTCTTACTTGAAGGCTTGCACTCAGCCACCACAAAGCAACAGCTCAGAGTTTTTGTCTTTGTAGACCACCAGCCTCTCTGAAGTGGTACTTGGAACTATTGTGCCCTGTTGTGCTGCATGGAAAATGTCTCTCAGGGAATCCCCTCTTTCCCTTACAGAGATAACTCCGTTTGCTATGACTGCTTCCCACTTTGGACTGTTCATGGTTGATTTTGTCCAATGAAAATTTTTGCCGCTTTCCAGCTCCACACAACTGTCTTGACCAGTCTAGTAAGAACACTGAACCGCTTCACATCAAGAAGATTTTTGATGGCTGGCCCTCCAGGTGGTCTCCTTTGCCCAGTTCTGATCTGATTGTGATTTTATTCTGGTTCTTGTTTTGGTTCTTCTTTCTTGGCCTTTGCTCTTGTCAGAGCTTGGCTTTGGCTTTAGATTCCACCAGCCTGATGATCGGGCTAAGTCCCACCTCAAGTACATCACCGCTCCAAAGGCATGCTCACTCCCATCAGAGAATGTGATTCCCACAGGACCATTGGTGAAGCATGGTGGTGTCAGTGCTCTGGTGAGCTTAACTTTGCCAAGTTGGGCATACTCTCCAAAGAACTTTATTGCGCTCTCTCTGAGGTCATCAAGTGCTGTATCCCATGTCTGGATACTAGACTCCGTTGGTTGCAGTCAATGTGTAAACCAATCAACCGACTGCTTTAACCACACCCTTGACTTAGTTCTTACACATGGCATCAATATTGAACAATTGTCAGTACTTCCACAAAATCCCTTTTTATCAGATCATAGCTTATAAACATTTGAAGTTCTGTTATTGGACTACAGGCCTTGGACTACCACCAAAATCTCTCTCTCGAGATGCCTGACTGACAGTGCTGTGGCTAAATTTAAGTAAATTATTCCATTAACGTTGAAGTCACTACCACAACCTCATGAAGCAGAATCCATAACTGGTTTTAATTCTTCCCAGATCAATAATATTGTCAACAGCACAACAGAATCATTACGATCAGCTCTTGACTCCCCCCCTTAAGAAAAAACTCATTAAACAAAACAAGCTCCTTGATATAATTCCAACACCCACAAGCTAAAACAGGCATCAAGAAAATTTGTGTTTTGAGTGATGATTTTGTAAATTTCTTTAATGATAAAATTATAACTATTAGGGAGAAAATACACCACTCCCAAACTATATTAAGTAGTGACGTATCTTCTCTAAAATCCTTGAGGGCTGTCACCAATCAGTTAAATGATTTTCTTCACACCAATAGTTTATATGAGGACTTTCAGTCAGGGTTCAGAGTTCATCATAGCACTGAGACAGCTTTGGCAAATGTCCCAAACGACCTACTCATGGCTTCAAAAAGCATACAGGATTTATCTCTGTCCTGTTTCTCCTAGATCTTAGTGCAGCTCGAACACTTAATTGGCATAAAAGGAATTGCCCTAATTTAGTTTAACTCCTACTTATCCAACAGACATCAATTTGTACAAATTAATGATAAGTTGTCACAATACACAACTATGGAGTTCCTCAGGGCTCCGTGCTTGGCCCAATGGTATTTATATTATACATGCTGCCATTAGAAAACATTATTAGAAAACAATGTAAATTTCCATTTTAATGCAGATGATAATGCAGAGTTGTATATTTCAATGACACCACATGAAACTACACTACTTAAACTCCATTCATGTCTAAAAGACATTGGACTGTCATTCCTCCAACTCCATGGACGACGAGTGTGATTTGTTCACCTCTCAGGTTCAGCCTGCTTGCAGCCTTGTGGTTTATATAGTTGGTGTCTGAGGCCAAATCAATTAATGTCCCAATTCTCATCATTGCAGCTTCCATTTCTGCTAGCTTTAGTGCTTTAGTGCTCGGAACTGCTTAAAAAAGTAGAGCTTCCTCTTGTGCTTTCCATCCCTAAAGACGACACACCCTGCTTGGTCACTGTCTGACTTGGTTGACTTAGTTCTGGCATGTCTGGGCTCGAACCTGGTCTCCCTCTTACTTGGTACTCTTCCCTCAGTTGCCTGAGCTGTACATATATGTTTTCTTTCAGTAATGCCTATATATATGTTTTCTTTCAGAGACTGTTGAACCGGTTTTCTGGGGCTACAGAATTTCTTCTGTCAGCGACATAGACGAGCCATTCCTTCTTCAAAGAGTCTTGGAATTTGCTTTTGATGGACTTTCTTACAAGAGGATTTTTAATAGCTCCTGTGTCTCCAAGGTCACCTAAGTCTTGAAGTGCTTTTTCCACAGCTTGAATTAACTCCACTATCTTCCGTGGCTGCTGACTTCTGACAGCTGGTAACTTTTGCAGCTCCTCTACTATTTCAACTGCAATGGCTGTCTGATTGCCATATCGGTTTTCTAGGACACAGAAGATCTCATCTGCGGTGATGTAGGTGATAAGGCTAGGGTCTCTGGTTATTTTGCCTGCAAGACTGTGCAGTAGCTGAAACATTCTCACCTCTCTTGAGCCTGTTGGCTCACCTTGTCTCTGCAGTGCTTCCCGGTCCTTTTTCCATCTGCAGAAGTCACGCTTGTTGCCAGTAAACTTGGGGAGGGTTGTTGGCTTTATTTGTTGGTACAGGATAACTTGGGGTAATTGACCAAGTCTCTCAGTGCCCTCCTTTATCCTAGCTTGTATTAACTCAGCTTTCTTAGAAATTATTCTAGTGATGTGGAGTTCAAACTCTCTTTTCTGACTCTGAAATTCCCTTTCAGGGTCTGGGGGGACCCACCGTTTCCGCCATCCATGCACCTCCTTTACCGTCTTTACCAGTCTTTGCGGGTGGTTGAGCATGAAGTTGTATGCCTCCTGGCTGACATCAGGTTTAACAGCATCAATATGATCATACTCAGCTTCTGCTGCTTGTATTGCTGTGGACATCTCCATACATCCCAAGTTGTACCAAAGATTCTCTTGAATAGCTCTATCAAACAAAATGTTTATCCTGAACAACTTCTGTCCTGCGAGCCGGACTTTCTCTGTCTGACAGAAACATGGCTGATCATTGGCGATACCAGTGCCTTCGGCGAACTTCTGGGGTTAGGCTGTTCATATTTTAACACTCCAAGGACGTTAGATCCAGGGGGAGGCACCACAACCATTTACAGGGAGAGACATAAATGTAAATAAGTGATGTCACTAACATCCTTCACCAGTTTTGAGGTGAATGTATTTGAGCTTTGCTCCACCTTCCCAGTGTTGTGCGGGGTTGTATACAGACCACCAAAGTACAGTTACAATTTTATTGGTAACTTTGCTGATTTTTTAGCTAAAATATTGACAAAATACAACCGACTTTTCATATCTTATTGATTCCTTTAAACGTAAACAGTTTGTGTCTGGTCCTACGCAAGAACGTGGGCACACTCTTGATCTCATTTTAATTCATGGTTTTACTGTTTTTAACCTAGACACTTGTGATGCTCCCTTTGCAGATCACATGCCTGTTGATTTTTCACATGCTGTTACCCTGTCCTCTGGTTAAACCCTCCCGCCCCGCCATTTTATGAACTCCTCCACTGCTGCTCTCTTCTCTGCTGCCTTCCACTCAGTGATCAGCCCTGTCGAGTGTCTGGACCCTGACTTCAATGCGAAGACATCATCCTCTCGCTTCAGTTCAAACTGTCAAACTGCTTTAGATGTCGTGCCCCCACTAAAAACTAGGTGTTCCAAACCGAAACCTGACCCCTGGCAAAATGACACTACACATGCTGTCAGGCAAGAGTGCAGGAGAAGGACAAGCTACAGGTCTCCTTCCAGATGCTGCGGAATAGCTTGTGCATACTGTAAAAAAACGTAAAAGCAAAAAAACTCTAAAACCAAGCACTTCTCTTCCACGTGTTCTGTTTAAAAAAATAAACTCTGTTCTTAACAGCCTAAAATCTGCTTGCCTGGAAAGCTCAATTGAAATATGCGACAACTATGTGAGCTTTTTTATAAATAAAGTTGCAAATATTAAGACCCTCATTACCCCCCCTTCATATGACCCCTCCATCTCTGTCACATGTTCTGCTGTTTTTAACCAGTTCGACCCTGTCAGTCTCACGTCTCTAAGTGAAATAATTGGTCATATGAAGCCTGCGGGGTCTCCCTGTGATTTGGCACTATACTTGCTCAACATTATAAACAACAGCTTAGCCCAAGGAAAGGTACATGCAAGTTTCGAGTATGCAGTAAACCTGACTCAGACTTCTCTGTCCTTCCAAACTTTTGCTCAATTTCCAAGCTACCCTTCGTGTCCAAAATTCTGGAAAAGATTGTTTACCGCCAACTAAACATTTTTAGACAGGCACAATGTTCTCGAAGTGTTTCAGTCTGGGTTTCTTCCTGTTTTAAGTCTTCTTTTAAAACACATTTTTTCTCTTTGGCTTTTAACATGGTTTGAGACGTTGGCCTATATTTTATTGTATTATATTTTATCTTATTTAATCTTATAGTAATTTATTCTATTTTATCATTATTTTATTCTATATTTATTATATTTATTTTATTATATTCTATCTTATTTGATCTAATTTTATTTATCCTTCTTATCCTTTTATTTTTATACAGCACCTTAATTTTATTTAAAAGTGTTATTCATCTTTTAAATTCCTCCTTGTTAACTATTTTATGTGCCTTAACCTTGGCTGTGTACTGCACTTTGGTTGCACTTTAAAGTTGTTTTTAAAGTGCTTTATAAATAAAGGTGGTATTGGTATTGGATAAGCTTTCTGACTTCCTTTAGTTTCAGCTCACACTCATTTGCAGTTTTTTCTAGGTCCGTTTTTTGCTGTTTATTTAACACAGCTTCTTTTTCTGCGTCCAGCTTTGCCTCCAGTTCTGCGATGAGTCTGGCATCCACGTCATCATTCGCCTCAGCCTCCTTTGTAAGTCTGTTGTAACTGTTTCGGAGCTCCTCCTCATACGTTCTGGCTATAGGTCTACAGGTGAGATAATTAAAGATCCATGCAATGGTAGAAGGATTAAGTTTAAAACTGAGAAACTTCTTTGCTAAGAGATGTGGCTGTAGTGTATTAAAAGCACTGGAAAAATCAAAAAAACATTATTCTGAGGGATGCATCAGCACACTCCAGGTGGCTATATGTATAACGGGTAGAGTAGGGCATCATCTATGCCTACTCCCTCCCTGTATGCAATCCGGAGTGGGTCCTGAAATGTACAGTTCATACATCAAAAAATCCAGCTCCTTTAGGAGATTCCTGTGATTACTTTTCTCACTGCAGCTCCACATTTTACTTTTTATACAGTAGATTTTTTTGTGCAATATTTGTCCCATTGAAAA
Source organism: Trinectes maculatus (assembly GCA_016785345.1). NCBI lineage: Eukaryota > Metazoa > Chordata > Actinopteri > Pleuronectiformes > Achiridae > Trinectes > Trinectes maculatus. The sequence goes on along the minus strand of JAFBJQ010000506.1, from coordinate 104,950 downwards.
TATATTGAACATGTATTCCATATTTTGGTAGCAGAGGTCTATCAGTGATGATAACATCGCTCACGTCTTTTTTCAATCTGTGCAGATCTTCATGCTTCTTCTGCGCCCACATCTTTCACCACACACACACACACACACACACACACACACACACACACACACACACACTACTACTACTACAACTATGTTTTCAGCAGACCTTTGGCTCTCTAGCTGAAGACAATGCTATGAGAGCTCATTCAGCAGAGTTTGGATGCATGTTCAGTACAGCTTTCAGCATCCACACGCATTTCACACACACACACACACACACACACACACTACTACTACTACTACAACTATGTTTTCAGCAGACCTTTGGCTCTCTAGCTGAAGACAATGCTATGAGAGCTCATTCAGCAGAGTTTGGATGCATGTTCAGTACAGCTTTCAGCATCCACACGCATTTCCTGAAGGATATGCACTTTTTCTAGTTATTATTATGTCTTAATCTTCCGCCAAATTCTGCTGATGAATTACTGCCACAGTTTTTGTCTGATTTGTACAGTTCATACATCAAAACGTCCCGCTCCGTCAGGAATCGCCTGCTATTACTTTTCTCACTCCAACTCCAGATACTTTATACAAAAATGTTTTGCCCATTGGAAATACATGGAGTGGGTGATGTCAGCAGATGTTACTGGTGACATGACTCACTACTCTGTCTTTCAACATCTGTCTGTCTGTCCGCCCGCCCGTCCGTCCATATTCATTAAGGCAAACACGCTAAATGGATTGCACAAGCTATTTTGCCCGTTTCAGGGACACAATCCTCGTTGCATCTGGTTAGTAGATCAGCTTCAACATGTGTTTGCACGTGCACACATTGCCACCTCTCGTGGCTGACGGTCTGTAGACTGGAATGTAATTGTATTGTCTATGTTATTATTATGTCAAAAGTACTGATGAGTGCAATGATTGTAATTGATTGTAGCATTATTATTGTATGGCGGCTACTATATTCAGTTCTCCAGGTCTCTCAGTGTGCCTTACCCCAGTTTCACTGTTACTATACATTATTTTACCCGAAGGTTAAGGTTAGTGTTGATCTTACAATCAAAAAGGAGGGATTCGTGGGAGAAAATTATGTTTCACTCGTGGACCTCTCAGCTCTCACCTTTGCCCTTCTCCACCCTAACTGTTGACTTCATATAGAATATTGCTGATGGGTCAGCATATTCTGTTCTTTTAAGCACATCTTAAGAATAGCAGATACATTGTCTCCAAACTGTCGCCCTAACTGTCTCATTGTGTCCTTGTAGGGCAGCACTAATCTATGCAGGGCATTCTCCAAAAACCAAAATAATCCCAAAAGTGTATGAGAGAGGAAGAACTGACTGTGGTGCAGACTAGCTGTTACTACTGTTGTTTCTCCTGGGTACCCAGTAAAGCTGACCTTCAACTTAAGACATCCTGGCTATGTGTCTCTTTGCTTGTGGTCATCATCTCCCATCAGAAACCTCACCATTTCCATAACAAATGGTTTAAACCAAGGTGGAGTGCCTGACAGCAGCATTAGACTGACCTGAGAGAGGGGTTGCAGTCTCTGTCTCTGATTCCGTATTTTCTTGGTCCAACATCAGTGAGTCAAGAGGCAATACCTGGCCCTCAAACTGAGGTGAGAGCAAAGGGGACCTGGTTTCAGCCTGAGATATGTTGCTTGGAGTTAGAGTGGTATCATCCTGTGTGCTGATGTCACTCTGATGTTCAGTCTCCAGCCTTGTAGCCATCAACATCTGAACATCTGCAAAATAAACACACATTGAACGTTTTGTATTAAAAACTGCATTCCAACCCAACTGTATTTGAATTACACCCAAGCCAAAAGTCAAGAATTACCTGGGAAAGAAGCAGGGAGAAAAGTGAGGAGGATCTGCTGTGGGTTGACGTATTTAGTATAGCACCTCCACTGAGGCACAGAGCAGCTACCATCGGTTAGCAAAGACTCGTCATCCACAAGGTCTACATTACTGAAACTCTGTCAAAAGCAGATGTTGCAGATTTATATATTTGCAAACACTCATTATCAGAACAGCACATACTGTGTTTGTACATGTCTCCTGCAACAGATTTCCAATAGTTTCAGCTGTTTAACATTAAAACACTGCAACATTTCCAACAGAAGAACAATAAAGTCTCTCAAAACTTTACAGCGGCTTAAAGGCCTTTCTCTATTTCGTCCATTTTAATTTGAAAAATTTAGTGTGAATGCTGAAAAACATAATTTTGTAATTTTGTTTTTTTTTTACCACCATCTATGTAACCCTGGAATGACTGTAAACTCATGCCATTGTTGTAAAAATGTTGCTGTTGCTACTGCTCTGTTACCCCCCCTCCAGGTACCAAATCTCGCTATAAGACTCTCAGCATAACCACGTTTGTAATCACTGTTGTTACTCTTGTGATGTTTCTGTTTGAGTTATTGTCGTCTCAGATATATTCGTTATTTGTAAGTGATTTCTTTGTTTGATTCCACCATGTGTCATGGCCTTCCTACAGAACATGATATGGTAAAGGCACGCTCAAAAGCTTAAGTAGATAGATTATACTCTATCCACATGTCGCAATGCACATTTTTGTGTACATTCACACTATGGTTATCCTGTTTATTTATTATAATTGTGTGAATCCTGAAAGCTGCTCTGAAACGTCTCAAGTTATTAGGTAATATAATTATAATGACATCTAGACACCCAATATGCGTGTCTGGAATAGCGCAACCCACTGGCCACACATTGAGCCTCTTTTGAGGTGGTTGCCATGGGCGAAAACTCATGAATTGTTGTACACACATCGGCATGAGGCCACACTTCGCACTGACAGAGTCTTGGACCTGGGCGTGATCCAGTGACTCCATAGCGCCCCCTAATACCATTGAGTCCTCTAGTTCGCATATAGTTTCAGCTACACACACCAAATTCGGTAAGTGTGTGACATGACATCACTCACTGCTCTGCCTTTCAGCAGACCTTTATCTCTCTTCAGCTCGTTCAGCTGAAGATCATGTTATGAGAGCTCATTCAGCACAGTTTAGATGCATATTCAGTACAGCTTTCAGCATTCACACACATTTTCTTCAGGCCGCAATCACAGAACCATGTCATCTCTTACGATCAAACCAATCATCACCACACTAAACGGATTGGGAATTCTCATTTACATAAAGGCTAGCAATACCCTATTGTTACAATCGGTTACTTTGGTAACATGGATACATCACCCTAGGCCTGTTCACCTGTCATCTGAAGAGATGCAGAACTGATTTCAGATGATCATGTTCCCTGCCATACAGTGACAAGCAACCGTTCAAACTTCACTTTAGACCTTCGGGCAATTTAGAGTCACCAACTGACTTAACCCTAATCTGTATGTCTTTAACTATAAGAGGAAGCTGATGTACCCAGAGAAAACTCATGCAGACACAAGGAGAAGCATTCAAACTCCACAAGAACCAAGAACCTGCAGGGAAGCTGAGTCACAAAAAAAATCTCAAAAATGTTACTATTTCAATTCCACAAAAAAAAAATCAACTGTGCTCTTATGTATATGATTTAAGGATACATGTTTCATATCCGATCTGATACCTGAATTTGGATATCGGCCGACACCAATACTATCCCGATACCAGAGCTCAGTTTGCTTTAATATTATTATTCTCATTATTTAGGGCTGCACAATTTGTTGTTTGATCAACAAAATCTCAATTTTCACAAACGCGATTTTCTAATCATGGGAACGTGCAATTTTATTAAAGGCAAATTAAAACCATACACATCATGTTACAGCTTTTATTCAGCTTGGAATAAAACGGAATTTAACACTGCTCTATTAAATATCTACCAGAGGCAGAGTATATCTGCCCAGTATGATTATTTTACTCTAATCACTATTTATTTCACTCCATTAAACAGAGTTTGTTGCTGTTGACGTGTGACATGCAGTTTCCACGTGCACAATCCCGCCCTCTTCCCCCGCTCCGTGTGTGTTTTGTCTAGCGCCCACGGCCACTCTCTGATACAGGAGAGAGAAAAATGCGAGCACTGCACCTAATACAACCATTGTTGTTTTATATATTTTATAAGAGGATGTAATAAACTCCTCTCTGCATTGCAAGTTGCTGCCTAGCTCTGCTGTGTTGGGACTGTGAAATATTTCCACACAGTGGACACACAAGCCCAGTGCTGCTAAATGCTAACCCGTTAGCCACCTGGCTGTAAACTGTGGCTTCGGGATTTGGTTTCTCCTTAAAAAGCTCCCTTTTTAAAGGAGCGTGTGGACACCACTTCTTTGCTGGATTATTCCATTCCTGACGGTACTCTATGCCTTGCTTAGTGCTTAACTCTATCTCGATTCATGGTTGATCCTGACAGCTTTTTGTCTTCTTTTACAGTCTCCTGTCTCAAAGCTCCAACCAGGACCAGACCTGCCTCTTTGGATTTTGCACATCGCCGCTTCCTTTTCCTCGCTCTACCGTCTGGAGTCGTTTTTTTGTTTAGAGACTTTGAAAATAAATACTTTTGTTATTCCTTAAGTCCTGTCTGCTATCTTTTGGGATCCAGCCACACACGACTCTGACATTTCCGATCCATGAATTAGGTCGGTATCGGAACCCGATACCAATACTGGATTGAATCGGCCCCATCCATAATATGAATGTATGGTTTATGAATTATAACTTTTCATAACAAATGCAATTACCTGTAAAGTGCTAGTAGATCCCATCACCTCTTTGCTGTTGACAGTGGTTTGGAATGACGTCATAGTATCCTGTCTGTCTGGAGGCTTCACAATCCCCTCTGACCAAATACAAAACGTAATAAAGCAGAGACATTGATGAATGCAGATAGTGTACTTTGAGCCAGGACACCCCGATATACAGTAAATAGCATCTCCCAAAATATGATGAGGTGGTAAACAGTTCAAAAAGTGGCAAAAGGATGAGATGCATATGCTGACCTTTAATTACAGGTAAGGAAAATGGAGCAATGTGGCCATCTCGTTCTCGTTCTAAGATGTGGCACATAAAGGCCACATGGTCGTTATCTGCTAATGGGATTTCTCTGTCGCTGAGCTCATTCTTCAGGCTGCTTTGAAAGAGGTTAAGAAGGAGCTCGTTGGGCAGAGAGGGGGACCTGTGGATATTCCCTGCATTCTCGTCTGCTGAGAACAAAACAGAAAGAACATACGGCAATAAGGAACCCTTATTGTTGTAAAAGTTGTAAAAAAGGGTAAAGTCTTCCCTGTTGTTCATTGAGGTGTATTTTGTTTGATTGTGTGTCTTAAAGAATGTGCCACATTTTGTTTTCTGAAGTACACAGTGCCTGTCTTTTTGGAATACAGTACCAGTACTAAATGTTAGGAAGAGAAGTTCAATCTGTTGGCATTTTGGGAGCAGCTGAATAAGGTCAAACTGAAAAGGAATCATGTGAACGTTGTCCTCAGAGGTGAGAGCTTCTCCTGCACACACAGAAGAAATCCACTGTTAAGGAACTATGAATGAAACCCACAACACGTCCTGTTTTTTTTCACAGTAAGTCCCTTTCCACGAAACGGCCTTCTTGAGGTAAAGCTAATGTTATGTACAAACTTGTGCATATGCTGTATATTCAACTGTGATGACACATCACAATATGGTAACTTACATGTGAATACATGTATTGATTATGTTATGTACTCATAATAAAATGCTAAGCACAAACCTATGACAGAGAAGTCTGAGTCTTTGATTTTGATTTTTGAGTAACCATGGCAATGAAAAAAACATGAAAATCTGGCTCGGATTTTCTATTGGAATCTCAATAGTCTCAAACGACCTACTCATGGCTTCAGATAAAGGATTTATCTCTGCCCTGGTTCTCCTAGATCTTAGTGCAGCTTTCAATACTGCTGACCACCACATCATTCATCATAGGCTCGAACATTTACTTGGCATAAAAGGAATTGCCCTAACTTGGTTTAACTCTTATTTATCGAACAGACATCAATTTGTACAAATTAATGATAAGTTGTCACAATGCACACAGGTCAACTATGGTGTTCCACAGGGCTCCGTGCTTGGTCCAATGTTATACATGCTGCCATTGGGAAACATTATTAGAAAACAATTTGTAAATTTCCATTTTCATGCAGATGTTGTATATTTCAATGAAACCACATGAAACTAATCAACTAAGCTAATCAACCACTTAAACTCGAACCATGTCTCAAAGACATTAAAACCTGAATAAGCCAAAATTTTCTATTATTAAATGTGGAAAAAAAAGAAGTTATAATGCTCAGCCATAGACACCTAAGAGAGTCGTTCTCTAATGATACAGCCAATCTAGATGGCATTGTCCTTGCTCCCAGTGAAACTGCCAGGAATCTGGGAGTTATATTCGATTCTGATTTATCACTCGATTCTCACATAAAACAAACTTCAAGGACTGACTTTTTTCACCTCCAATGAAATACAGCAAAAATCAGACATCTCCTGTATCTTAAGATGTCAAAAAATTATTCCACGCCTTTGTCACATTCAGGCTTGACTACTGTTACTCATGACTATGAGGCTGCACCAGTAAGTCCTTAAAGACCTTGCAGCTTGTTCATAATGCTGCTGCACGTGCATTGACCAGAACCAAGAGAAATCAAAATCATTCTACTTACATACAAAGCTCTAAATTGTAGGGCACCAACATACCTGCACAATTTAATAAACCCATATCATCCTACTGGAGCACTCCAGCGCTCTCAGAATGCAGGTTTACTTACAATTCCAAAAATCCATAGGAGCAGACTAGGCGCCAGAGCCTTCAGCTATCAGGCTCCTCTGCTGTGGAATCATCTCCCAGCTTCAATCAGGGAGGCGGACACCCTCTCAGTATTTAAGAGCAGACTTAAGACTTTCCTTTTTGACACAGCTTATAGTTAGGGCTGGTCGAGGTCCATCTTTGATCAGCTCTTAGTTATGCTTCCACAAGCCGAGATTGTCGGCAGACATTTGGACCTTATCTTTCTCTTCCTCTGTCTGCTTTCCCTCTTTCCATCTACATCATATCATTATATCTACTTTATACATTATATCTTATTAATGCACCTTACTAATTCAACCTCTTCTCCGAAGTCTTTGTGCTCCACTGTTCCAGTACCAGGTGCAGCCACTTCCATGGCCCATCGACTGTGGTGGCAGCTGATCGTGGAACATGCTGTGGAGCTGCAGGACCTGGATTCAGCACCTCACTCAACGCACCATTATATTATTTTATTTTATTTTATTTTATATTTACTTGTATAACTACGCTAACAACCAGTCATACAATGCCTTAGCTCTCTTTCTCTCTCACATTCTCAGTCATTTTGTTGATGTGTTGTGTACAAAAAAGTCAGTCCTTGAAGTCTGTTTTATGTGAGAATCGAGCGATAAATCAGAATCGAATATAACTCCCAGATTCCTGGCAGTTTCACTGGAAGCAAGGACAATGCCATCTAGATTGACTATTATTGCACCTCTGTCCATCCCTGGGAGTGGGATCCCTCATATGAGTCTCTCCCGAAGGTTTCTGGGGTTTTTTCCCCCTGTTAAAATGGGGTTTTTTTGGCAGTTTTTTCTCACCCTTGTTGAAAGTGTAGGTCAGAGGATGTCACACCCTGTACTCTTTGTTAAAGCCCTATGAGGCAAATTGCAATTTGTGAATATGGGCTATACAAATAAAATTTGATTGATTGACAAAAAATCAAAGGTGTGACGATGCACACCCTGATACACAAATGAATTCCTCTGTTCTACACTCTGATTCCTTGAGCTGTGCTGGGGAAACCAGTCGTGCGTTGTTTCACTGACAGTCGCCTAATAAACTCTAAAAACTGGAATCAAAAACATTTTTTAAAGTAGTAGTGTTGTATCACCTCTCAAATCTTTTAGTCCAGCCGGCAGTGAGAACGCCTGGTCCTTATTCTGACACAATTGGCTCAGATACTCAAAAGTCATCAGGGTGGACATACAGGTCAGATCCCTTGGGAAAATCTACAACAAAACAGCAGGTCACTGTTAAAACAATATGGCGCTTTTTTTAAATAACCACTGAAATAGCAGTTAATTTAGATTTTTGCAAGCACAGACTTTTACACTACTGTCCAATAATACTGGGACCAGCTGCTACAGAAACTATGAATACACACTGCTTGGGGGATCTCCTGGTAACTGAGGCCCTGGAAGTGTCGATGCTGGTCCATGCAGTTATTCACCATGCCACTCTGAGGTTCTACCCAGCACTCTGTCACAAGGTTGAGCTCCATTTCCATGTCCACAGCTTCCCCCTCGGTGTCATTGTCATCATCAGTGGAGAAGCTTGAGCTCCATGAAAGAAAAACAAAGCTATGTTTAAAAATTTACCATTACAGCTTAGCCATATTGCACACTTCCACAGTTCTCAACAGGGGTCTGTGAGCCATAGATTAGATTAGATTAGATTTACTTTATTCATCCCACAACAGGGAAATTTACACGTTACAGCAGACAGAAAGATGTCAACCCTGAACAATTTGATTTCCCTGGATGTGCTGAAAAAAGCCACTTAAAGTCACTTAAGGTGCTCACTCACTGCTTGACTACAAATACAATCAATTTATTTACATAAGGGACAGGCTAATTTCACTAAAGCTGGCAAGACCAGAACAATGACCATCCTGAGAGAATTCAGAGAGAGACAGAGGATGGAGGCAGAGGAAGAAGATAAGTGAGGAGGACCTGAGGATAACTGAGGAGGCTACAGGACACAATACTACAGGACAATACTGGAGATGTTCCATACCAACAGATTTCAGATGATCTGAGCAGGTAAGAATAAGTTTAAAAGCATAAAGATCAGAGGCGGTGGACTTGTAACTTGTAACAGATGCTATCATCCTGGTCCCAAACATGGATGACGCTGCAGCCCAGACAATGGATTGTTAGTCCCGTGGCTGCATACCTTGTAAGTTCCAACATGAAATCTTTGTTTTTGGTTTTGTCACTCTATGAGCTAGCAATCTGACAACCGTGTGATATCATACTATTTGTGTGAATGTAGACATTTTTGGACACATATCAACATATCAATTTACTTACTGCATAGCTATTAGCATTATTATCTTGTGGATGTTTTATGTGTTGTTAAACTGCAACAAAGCAATTTCCCAGTAAGAATAAAATACATTTCTGAATTTGATTTAAACTAAAAGCCAACAATACATCAGCCGCTACCAAACAAAAAATTGACAAACATACAGGCAGAACGCATTAAGGTGAAAGGTATTAATCAAAGAAATGTGCACTGATCAACATAAGCAGTACTTAAAATAAGGTGTTGTAAACAGACAATGACTACCAGGCTTACCTGTCCTTTGTAGAGGTAGAGTGAGGTGGAAACAGAATGTACTGAACAATACAAGAGTGACTCTCGCTCTCTGCATCTCCAGACATCCCCTAAAGATGATGTGGAAATTCAGAGGAAACTAATTAAAACCTAGGTAATACCACATATAAATGCAGATAAATGCCAATCAATCCAATGGGGCAGAGGAAAACGTCAGCATTAAGTGTCTTGATATCCTGCTGTTCCTTACCTTCATTGGCAGTTCAATCACCATGTTTATGATGCCTTCCCCGCTAGCAGCAAAGTGGAAACCTTCTGATATGCGGATTCTACACAGACATGAAGATAGTTTTCCAGGCAACAAAATCAAAAATCTGCTTATCTCACAGTTAAACCAACATAACTGTATGCCATATTGCTGTATGCCATAAATAAAAAGATTTACAGTAAAAAAAATTACTGGGGTAACTGTTTGTTTTAGTGTGAAGTGATGCACCATTTAATGTTTGAAACAACCTGTATTTTTTTGTTAAATGTAACAAACTGCATCTACAGCCACTCCAGAGGTAACCTCAGTATCCTTGCAACACATCAAATCATCATCACTTAAAACATGGTGCTCATGGTTCAGAGGAACAGCATGTTGGTAATAACTAAAGCCATTTCTGTCCTCCAATCTCTATGTTTTTTTTACACAATTTGATTGACTTTGTACTGTACTTGGTGTCTGCGGCTTTAGGAGCTATGTAACAAAACTGTGCAAACTGCCTTCAGGTAATGCTTGCTGAATCACATGAATAAAACTGAACATGTATTGAATTATTGTGTCCATTGTGGAGATTTTGGGTGGTTTTGGAACCCTAACCTTAACCCGCATTTATTTTAAACTGCATGGTTGTACACATGTAATCTACACATTCTTAATCGTTTGTGTATAAATTGATTATCTATTTTTTAATGGAACAACAAAAATTCTGAGACTGATGAGCAATTTAGTTGTCTCTCAACAAGTTGAAAGAACTAACTGAATACTTACGCAAAACCTCAACACACCATAATCCAGATAAAGGACTCGAACTCACTCAGAAAGTATGGAGAGGATGTGTGCAACAGCCTGCATGTCCGCACACAGTCTTTGGCTGTTCTGCACAGCCCACACCCAGCGCTGGTGCAAGAAGTAACGAGACAGAGAGGCCAGGGTGGAGGACGCTGTTCGGTTGGCGGCCACAGTCAAGGGAAAAGCAGTGGTGGAGGGCTGCAGGAAGTTCTCCATGTTTAAAATGAAAGGAGTCCTCAAATCCATTGGCAGCTTCTCATATCTGCAAAGCAACATTCAGATTGGTCTAGGTGGCAAGCTTGTGTGTGTATTATATTATATTGCGTGTGTACACACAGATACACACACACACACACACACACACACATCTATCAGGGCCCTGTTAGCTGGCTCATTCATTGATTAGGACATCTGTAACTCGAGGAAGTACAAGCTTTTGTGTGTGTGTGTGTGTGTGTGTCTTGGTTTGGAGAGTGAGGGGCAAACTGACCAATCACCGATTGATTTTACATGGGCGGGCCTTCTGACAGTTCAAATTTACACTGTAAATTTTAATGCTCCTAATACCAGTCTGCCGAGATTACCGACAGAGTAAAAATGGTGGAAGTGGTGAGAGTGTCTGTGAGAGCATTGATAGATAAATGGCGGCAGACTAACGCGGCCGTCAGTTTAAAAACTGTTGGAGACAGAGTTGATCTTCAACAAGATAAGCATTGCCTAAATCAGACCTGCCTCAAGATGTCGGCTCACACTAAGAAAAGAAAAGTTGGTAACGAATGCCGTGTTTTCAACAACACATGGACTGCCAAGTATTTCTTTCTCAGAAATTAAAGGTAAAGCTTAATCTAAAGAACAGAGCGTAAGACTTTTTTTTTTTTTTTTTAACATGTCCTGTCCGACTTTGACTGTTTTTGTCTGGCTTTGGATGAGAGCTGTGCTGTACGTGACACCACCCAGCTACTGTGTGGCCCTCTGACACAATTCAGGTTTCTCATGTGGCCCCTTGTAAAAATTAATTGCCCACCCCTGGCCTAAATCATACTTGGGGGGAATTGTGGGGGGTGAAGGCCCAGCAGTGGTGCTCACGGTTTGCAACTGATATACATATACACACATGCATGTGCACATGCACATGCACACGCAGACACACACACATATATGAAGCTTGTCTCTTCATTTGGTGATATTTTGTACTATCAAAAGCTATCCTCACTGTCACACTGACCTTATGAGCAGTTTCTCCAGAGGCTTATTGAGGACCACTACACAGGGTCTATCTGACATTGCAGATTTCGGAGGAGGGGCGGAGGCAGATTTTGATGGAGACGTATGGCCAACACATTTCCTCTTGGTTTTAGGGGTAGCTTCTTTGTTTTGAACACGATGAGGGAAGCGAAGTTTGAGAATTTGCTCTCGCAGTTCATCAACAATCTGATAACAAACACAACCAGTTACTTACTTTATAACTGGAAAACATTATAAAATGGTAACTACCTCCAGTAACATTTAGTAAACACCATATAGTATGCAATTCATTCACAACACCACAAACATCACCATCACAAAACACAAATGACCACTGGGTTAAACAAACTCACTGACAGCCTATAGTAAACATACAGTTAGGTCCATAGTAATTGGCGACACCACTTTTGTATTTTTTCCTCTGTACACCAACACAATGGATTTGAACAAAGAAATCAACACGTGATTGAAATGTAGACTTTCAGCTTTAATTTAAGGTGTTAAACAAAAATATTGCATTAAGCGTTTAGAAATTATATTGTACGTCCTCCATTTTTAGAGGATCAAAAGTAATTGGACAAACTAACATAATTTTAAATGTAAGGATTTTATTCAGTACAAGGAAACTTGTTTGCAGTCAATGAGCCCATGGACATCACCAAATGCTGAGTTTCCTCCTGTGAGATGCTGTGCCAGGCCATTACTGCAGCCTCCTTCAGTTTGCAGGTTTGTGGGTCTTTCTGCCTTCAGCTTTGTCTTAAGTGAAAGGTATGCACAATTGGGTTGAGGTCAGGTTACTGACTTGGCCACTGAAGAATATTCCATTTCTTTGCCTTGAAGAACTCTTGGGTTGCCTTCATAGTATGATTTGTGTCATTATCCATTTGCAGTGTGGAGTGCTTCGTTTCAGTTTTGCAGAGTTTGGCTGAATCTGAGCAGAAAGTATAGCCCTACACACTTCAGAATTCATCCTGCTACTTTTATTTGCAGTAACATCATCAATAAACACCAATGACCCAGTTCCATTGGCAGCCATACATTTCAATGCCATAACACTCCACCATGTTTGACAGATGATGTGGTATGCTTCGGATTCTGAGCTGGTTCTTTCCTTTGCCATGCTTTTCTCGTTCCATCATTCTGGAACAAGTTAATTTTGATTTTATTTGTCTAAAGAATCTTCTTCCAGAACTGGGCCGGCTTTTCAAGATGTTTTCTGGCAAAGTCCAATCTGGCCTTTCTATCTTGAGCATTACTAGTGGTTTGCACCTTGTCATAAATCCTCTGTATTTATATTCAAGGTGTCTCGTGATTTTTACTTTGAAAATGATACGCCTGCCTCCCCAAGAGTGTTCTTGACTTGGCTAGATGACGTGAAAAGATTTTCTTCACCAAGGAAAAAATTCTCCAATTGCAAAATCAACATTTGGAACCAACTCCAGACCTTTTATCTGCTTATTCTGTCATGGAATAATTAGGGAACAAGCCACACCTTTCCATGATACTGACTGTCAATTGTCCAATTAATTTTCAGCCTCTGAAAATGGAAGACTATGTATAAAAATGGCTGTAATTTCTAAACCCTTACGGCCCAATTTACTAAGATCCCATAGAAGGGGAGCAAAATTGTTTGCGCGCTAAGAGATGGACGAGTTGTTGGTTTGCGTGATGCATGCGACCTACTAAGATTGCTCACGCAATTGATATCGGGTGCAAACATGTTGGAGAACGCCCTATTTAAAGGAGTTTTTTCCGTGTGTTACTAGTTTTCAATAGTTGTCAATAGCACAACTGAATCATTACGATCAGCTCTTGACTCGATTGCGCCCCTTAAGAAAAAACTCATTAAACAAAACAAACAAGCGCCCTGGTATAATTCTGACACTCACAAGCTAAAACAGGTTAAAGCTTATAAGAAGGCACTCCGCAATGCCAGAGCTGCCTATTACACATCATTAATTGAAGACAACAAACATTATCCAAGGTTTCTTTTCAGCACTGTAGCCAGGCTGACTGGAAGCCACAGCTCTATTAATCAGAGCATTCCACACTCCCTTACGAGTGATGATTTTATAAATTTCTTTAATGATAAAATTCTAACTATTAGGGAGAAAATACACCACTCCCAAACTATACTAAATAGTGACATATCCGTGCAAACAGAAATAGCAAGTGCAGCACACATAGACTGCTTTACCCAAATTGAGCATAGTCAACACAATAATTTCTTCATCTAAAGCAACAACATGTATTCTAGACCCCATCCCAACAAAACTCTTTAAAGAAATTCTACCTCTATTGGACAGTCATTTACTATATATAATCTGTCACTGTCATCTGGCTATGTACCACAATTTTTTAAAGTAGCTGTAATTAAACCTCTCCTCAAGAAACCAAGTCTGGACCCAGAAGTTTTAAATAACTACAGGCCAATATCCAACCTTCCCTTTCTCTCAAAAATCCTTGAGGGGGTTGTCGCCAATCAGTTAAATGATTTTCTTCACACCAATAGTCTATATGAGGACTTTCAGTCAGGGTTCAGAGTTCATCATAGCACTGAGACAGCTTTGGCAAAAGTCTCAAACGACCTACTCATGGCTTCAGATAAAGGATTTATCTCTGTTCTGGTTCTCTTAGGATCTAAGACTTAGATCTTAGTGCAGCTTTTGATACTGTTGACCACCACATCCTTCTTCATAGGCTCGAACACTTAATTGGCATAACAGGAATTGCCCTAAATCGGTTTAGCTCCTATTTATCAAACAGACATCAATTTGTACAAATTAATGATAAGTTGTCACAATACGTACAAGTCAGCTATGGAGTTCCTCAAGGCTCTGTGCTTGGCCCATTGTTATTTATCTTATACATGTTGCCACTAGGAAACATCATTAGAAAACACTCTTTAAATTTCCATTTTTACGCAGATGACACTCAGTTGTATATTGCAATGAAACCACATGAAACTAATCAACTACTTAGACTCCAAGCATGTCTCAAAGACATTAAAACCTGGA
>JAFBJQ010000506.1:71680-90009 GCA_016785345.1 Trinectes maculatus | reverse complement strand
TTAGCTTCACTGCACTGGCTCCCTGTGAAATTTAGAATCGAATTCAAAATCATTCTACTCACATACAAAGCTCTAAATGGTATGGCACCAACATACCTAAAAAATTAAATAATCCCATGTCATCCTACTAGAGCACTCCGCTCTCAGAACGCAGGTTTACTCACAATTCCAAAAATCCATAGGAGCAGACTAGGAGCCAGAGCCTTCAGCTATCAGGCTCCTCTGCTGTGGAATCATCTCCCAGCTTCAATCAAGGAGGCGGACACCCTCTCAGTATTTAAGAGCACACTTAAAACGTTCCTCTTTGACAAAGCTTATAGTTAGGGCTGGTCGAGGTCCATCTTTGATCAGCTCTTAGTTAAGCTGCCATAGGCCTAGACTGTCGGGGGACATTTAGACCTTATCCTTCTCTTCCTCTGTCTGCTTTCCCTCCTTCCATCTACATCATATCATTATATCTGTGTCTTATTAATGCACTTTACTAATTCACCCTCTTCTCCGGCGGAGTCTTTGTGCTCCACTGTTCCAGTACCAGGTGCAGCCACTTCTATGGACCATCGACTGTGGTGGCAGCTGATCGTAGAACATGCTCTGGAGCTGCAGGACCTGGATTCAGCACTGCACTCAACGCACCACTACCACAACCACTATTATATTATATTATATTACAGGGGGTCCTCGAGTTACGACGGAGATCCGTTCCTGAGAATGTGTCGTAACCGAATTTCGACGTAAATCGGAGCATACATTCATAGGTACAGTAGTTACAAAGTTCTGCCACCAGATGTTGCTATAACACCACCCTACAATAAGAGTTCACTGTGGTGAATTGCCTTTTGTCCCTCTTGTCCCTCTTGACACACCGTAGGGGTTGACATCGCGAGTGTAATGAGCATTTCCTTTAGATTTCTGATATCAACATTGTAGACCCTGTGTTGTGAATAAACCTACGGTATTGCCACGATCCCGAACGCATCTGTGTCCGTGTGCATCTCCTTACCGGCTGCCGCTGCGCCCCCCCTCCTCCCCCCACCAGCCGTCCATTTCACATAAGTAAACACAAGGCAGAGCAGCCTAGCTGTGCTGTGGAGGTGCTGGAGAGCCGGCAGGCGCGCTGAGAGACAGAGAGAGCGCTCACCAACTAGTTCCCGTGCGAAGTCTGTATGTATTTACGGGGCAAACCGCTTAAACCGAATTTGATTGATTGACCATGGAGAATGCTGAGACTGATGCTGAGTTACTGCAGCAACAGGAAAAGCAGTCTGCAACCCTGGCATTTTGGACCAGACCAGCCCTCTTGCACTCACTTTTTTTGCCGAATGCATTTCACAGGCAGGACCAAAGCGAAACGGGTTGGTGTTTAACAATGTGATTGGGCCAGCCCAATGTCAATCCGCTGATCTACTGGTTTTATGGGCTGGTCACACCAATATATAAATTTAAAAAATGTGTTGAGACTGTCATCCCAAATAGCACGTCGGCCCACTGGGAAAATGCCCGGTATGCCAGATGGCCAGTCCGTCCCTGGTTACCGTCCACTGCACAGGAGGGGAGAGCTGTGACCTCTGTGACATGCGCGCTCAGACAAGACACCGGGCAGCTGATCAGCGCCATATCTGGACTGACGATGGCCTGGCAAGAGGGACTGATGGCATCAGAGGCGGGACTTGGCAAAAGGCAAAGCTTCACTAGATGGTGAACGAGAGCTGTCAAATTTTAAACTACAGTTGTAAAATGATGACACTGGTTAGAGGGGGGGCCCCCAGTGAATTTTTGCTTTGGGCCCCAACAGACCCTAGACTCGCCTCTGGATGGCTTAGAGACAGTGGGGAGGTCATTAAGCCCAGTGGTCTTTCATCTGGAGCGAGAGGGAAGAGCGCAGGAGGAGATGAACCCTCGTTATGCACTGGTGGACACCAGCGCAACCTGCAAAAACGGAGAATAAAAAACACTTTGACAAAAAAAATGGTCAACAAATGTCGATGCAAGCAGAAAAGACTCTCTGTTGCATTTTTTGTCCCGATGCCTCCTCCTTGTTACAACGACCACAGCCATTTGTGCGCAAAACTGTGCCAGTTAAGACATCCCAATATTTTGTGTGTTCTGGCAGAGACGGCCATATTTGCATATTCATTAAGGCAAACGCGCAAAATGGATTGTGCATGCTATTTTGTCCGTTTGTGGAATGCTATCCTCGTTGCGTCCAGTTAGTAGATCAGCTTCAACATGTGTTTGCACGTACAATCAAGTTTGCACTCGTTTTCCACAAGCAAACCTTTTGTAAATCAGGCTCTTAGTGTGATATTTTTGTTAAATCCCTTAAAGCTGAAAGTCTACACTTCAATCACATCTTGATTTCTTCGTTTCAAATCCTTTGTGCTGGTGTTCAGAGGAAAAAAGACAAAATTTTGTCTCAGTCCAAATACTTAGCCCTAACTGTACAAAGGAAGGGTCTGCTGCAGACAAATTTGTTTTTTAGATCTTGATAGCATATTCACTGGACATACTTTGTTTCTGACATTAGCTGGTGTACCAATAGGGAAGCCAAGTCGAAGCACCATGCAGGGTGTCTTGGAGATGAGACGGACCAGGTAAAAGGATGTGGGAGGCTGGTCGGATGAACTATGGGAAAAATTAATTGAACATGATTTTACTATTTTTAAAAACAAAAAGTGCCACGACCTTTGAGCACTGGTGCCCAACCTTATTGGCATTTGTTGCCTTTATACAAGTAAAGTTGTGAAAATCTGAAAGGGTACATTCTCCGCCATTGATATTGGATTTTAATTTGATTAAAATTACTGAGGAGATGACAATATCTAGTATCCTTTCTTCCATTTTTCCCTAACAAACATTTTGATACAGCAGATGAAAAGCTGTCTACAACATGACAATAGCTGCTATATAAAATATATCCAAAATTAACATTCAACAGTGAAAAAATAGTGATGCTTGTGTTTCTGTTGTCTCACCTGTATATGAGTTTAACATACGAATAACCCTCCACCAGCACAAAGCTGCTCCAGTCCTTCAGCAGTGATGTGAGGGCCGAGTGGGAGATTCGACACTGAATTGTGCTGTAACGTCCATTATTTCCAGCAGTGTGCAGGTGTTTCGGGACAGGTCTCAAAGAACAACGTTAATAATGTAAGGCAAT
Organism: Trinectes maculatus; assembly: GCA_016785345.1. Classification (NCBI taxonomy): domain Eukaryota; kingdom Metazoa; phylum Chordata; class Actinopteri; order Pleuronectiformes; family Achiridae; genus Trinectes; species Trinectes maculatus. The sequence continues at coordinate 86,852 of JAFBJQ010000506.1, read as the reverse complement.
ATGGCAGATAAAAATCGTAACAACATGAATCATACAATAGGCAGAGAGATTTTTATTGATTGCTGCTGTAAACACCTGCATGAACATGTACATCTCTATTTCTCACTTGTACCAACAGCAAAACCACCTGTACAGCCAAATTGGAAAAAATATAAAAAATAGAACTACAGAAATGACATACTGCAAATGAACATTGAGAGATATTTCTGTACTTTGTTCTGTTCAACTTTCCTTTAACTCTGATTAGTCTCCCTATTCCTATCAGTAGAAAACACATGCACAGCATGATGCTGCCACCACTGTGCCTCAATAGTTTATAGTTTGTAGTAGAATTGTACTGTGCAGGTGATGAGCTGAATCTAGATTCCATTGTCTAGAAATTAGATATCTGAAGCCAAACAGTTCAACAGAATGATCATGACTTAAAGCCATGATAGCTCTAGCTGGATCATCACAAGTTTAAAAATAGTGTCAGTGTACTTTCTATATGTACTGTGTGTGTGTACAATTTCTCACATGTCATGTTCAAGGATGATAGTGATTCGATGCATGTGCAGCCATCTCTGCCAGAAGGTGGCATCCATGGAGAGGATGGGCTTCCAGTATGAAGCAAACTGAGACTGAGGGGAGTCTTTGGATCCACTGTGCTGCAGGGACAGTACCTGGAAACACAGATCAGTCAATTAAAGAAGATACGCCAAAAGAAGTGAACCAGAGGATAGCAGGATTTTAGGCCCAACCAGGAAGCTTTGCAGGGTGGAATACACAGAAGCCATTATTCATTTAGTATTTAAGTCATAAAAGTGTTTTAGTGTTTATAAAATATAAAAATGGAATAATAGAGGTGCACTATATATATATATATATATATACACACACACACACACACACACACACACACAGAGAGTTTGCGATAGTGTCGTCATTGTTGTTTTGTCAATGTAATTTTACATTATCGAGTACTTACACTATCTGGAAAAGAAAACAAACAAAAGGCGCACAGACAGTAAATGAGAGGTGCACAAAAGTTCTCTATCGAATTCAAAACATGTTGTCTCGCATGGAGGAATTATGCAGAAATCTCTGCTCTCAGCAACAAGCCCAGCGGATCATTTGAGGTGCTAGGGTCAGCTCTGCAAAGTATGGTACAGCACAGCACTAATATACACGGTACGCTTGGTTTTCAATTACAATGGAGTAGTGTTGCTACGTGGACGGAGTCGTTGCCTCGAAACCTTGACGTCATGCATGTATGCTTGCGATACCAGCTTGCGCCACAACAACTAAAAACAACAGCACAACCGAACACAACAATTATCCTAACAACAGTTATGGCTATTGATTCCTAAAATATGCACGCTTTGTGTGTTATAGATGTTTGCATATTCGCTTATGCGTTGCGGCCAGCGGTCAGCATGGACGTTCAGCCGCTCCTTGCAGTGGTGGGTGACCCCACTCCCATGACCCCCCAGACCACCACTGGACCAAACCTGCCAAGCAGCCCACTAACGTCAATTTTCGTCTCGACTCTGCACGCTTGGAACCACAGCCGAGTGGTCCCAAAGTTGGAACCATTTTCAGGCAATGGGACCCAGTGGAAAAGTGCACAAAGGGTCCCATGTCTAGAAAAGCGCCTTTAGTGGTGAGACCTGTCTCTATCTCACTCACTTGGAAATGGTTTGGTCAGTTCGTCTGTCAAAATAACATTTTCTGCAACTCAACAACCAGTCTGTATTATTTATTAGCTCTTGAATGTACAGTGTTTGAAAATGTCACAACACAAGTGCACACATGGCGCATCCACAGAGACACGCTTGAGGTGCACGAATGCACGTGCATCATTACAGACTGATGATACCTGCTCTGGATTGTGAGGCAGTCGGTTCCATTTCCAGAGTCACTGAGTCCAATGTCTCTACATTGGAGCATTCTTTTGTAAAAAAAATATATATATACAGGGGTCCTCAAGTTACGACGGTCGAAACTTACGTTGTTTTTGTGGTTACGACACATCTCCCGTGAACTTCCTTGTTTGCCCCGTAAATATGTACAGACTTCGCACGGGAACTAGTTGGTGAGCGCTCTCTCTGTCTCCCAGCGCGCCTGCCGGCTCTCCAGCACCTCCACAGCACAGCTAGGCTACTCTGCCTTGTGTTTACTTATGTGAAATGGACGGCTGGCGCGGGGGGGGAATCTAAAGGAAATGCTCATTACACTCGTGATCTCAACCCCTACGGTGTGTCAAGAGGGACAAAAAAGGCAATTCACGGGAACTAGTTGGTGAGCGCTCTCTCTGTCTCTCAGCGCGCCTGCCGGCTCTCCAGCACCTCCACAGCACAGCTACGCTACTCTGCCTTGTGTTTACTTATGTGAAATGGACGGCTGGCGCGGGGGGGAATCTAAAGGAAATGCTCATTATACTCGTGATCTCAACCCCTACGGTGTGTCAAGAGGGACAAAAAAGGCAATTCACCATAATAAACTCTTATTTTAGCGTGGTGTTATAGCGACATCTGGTGGCACAATGGCACAATGAATGGATGTTCCGATTTACGTCGAAATTCGGTTACGACACATTCTCAGGAACGGATCTCCGTCGTAACTCGAGGACCCCCGTATATGTATCAAAGAATACCATCAGATTATCGTTATCGAATAATTAAAATTTTTCTTTTAAATAATCGTGATTTTTTTTGCCCATATTTTACATTCTTGTGGAGTAATTATTTTTATTTATTTTTCATATTTATTTTAAATTTACTGTTAATGACTCCTGAACCAAAATACCAAAACCAACAATGTGCTTTGTATGTCTTATCAACACATAAGCACACTGGTGCCTAACCAATGATACATGTATTAAAGGTACTCCTGGCTCCTATTGGTACTTTATTCAACCACCTGCTCCACAGAGTTGAGCCTCTTCAGCAAAAAGCACAATGACGAGGCTGGTTGTGATGAGTATGGGAACACTGTGAGCGGCTTTGGAAACACCACACACCTGTTAATACAACTTAAATGCGACCAACTTGGGCAGCATAATGTTGGTTGTGCAGCAGAGGTCTCAGGAGCAAGAACAGAGGCAGTACCATGGCTATACAGACACACTCCACTGACTGAGTGTTTAGCCGGTAGAGAGAGAAAAGTGTGGAGCTACTGGTGATGTTTATCACCGTCACTGACGTTCGAAGTGAGATACTTCAGAAAGGGTAGTATGAACAAGTTAGTTTAATAGTTGATGACATCCTTAGGCACAGGGGGGACATGGGAGGGAACAGGCAGGAGAGTAGGTCTCCTCACAGATGTGGTGGGGGGCTGGGGAAAGTGTGGCTAAAGAGACCTTTAATGTGTGTTCAGAATTGAATGGCTTCACTGGTTTGTGGTTTATTGAGTTTTTGACATTATTTGTGATTATCTCACTCATCCTCTGCTGTCTGCGTCTTAGAAACGACCTGGTACCCTCCCTACCTTCTGTTGTAACATGACTAGCTCACTAGATGGAAGGACCGCCGGTGGGCAAGTGGTAAGGTTTACCTCTTTAAACATGGGGGGATTGAATGCTGCGTTAAAGCAAACAAAGATAATGACTTATAAAACCTGAACGTGGATGTGATGCTACCTCAGGAGACGCACCTGTTAAAAACTGAACATAGCAAGTTAAACCGACCATGGATAGGACAAATCTTTCACTCTCAGTTGAACTGTAAGACAAGAGGTACAGCCATCCTAATCAGAAAAAACTTTCAATTTACCTCCAGTAATATCATCACAGATCCAGAAGGACGTTACACAATTATCTCTGGTATGTTATACCAAAAACCTGTGATCTTAGCATCAGTCTATGCTCCTAATTGGGATGACCAAAGCTTCTTTAACTCAGTATTTTCTCTAATTCCCAATCTGGACTCTCATACTTTGATTCTTGGAGGGGACTTGAATTGCACTATCGACCCAGTTCTTGACAGATCGAGCCACCAAACTATTGCGCACTCAAATATGTCACAAACCCTGTCCACCATCATGGACCAGTTTGGCTACGTCGATCCCTGGAGATTTATGAACCCATCTTCTCCTATCATTCTTTTTCCCGTATTGACTATTTTCTAGTGCAGACCTGGGCAAATTACGGCCCGCGGGCCACATCCGGCCCTTTCTACGTCTCTGTCCGGCCCGCGTGATGCCAATCATAAATTACAACATAAATTAAACAAATATCTGTGTCATGCTTACAATACAACTGTGCTGCTTTTATTTTGAAATTTGAAATTTTATTTTGAAAAGCGTTTACGTTTACATTTACGTTTGTATTACCTCCGTATCGACGTATGTGCGTGCGTTTGTTGTGAGTGAAGGTGAACAGTGATAAGTGACGCTAGCCAGGTTAGCCTCAAGATTGGTAACGAATGCCATGTTTTCAACAACACATGGACTGCCAAGTATTTCTTTCTCAGAAATTAAAGGTAAAGCTTAATCTGTGGTACACAGGTTGTTTTGTTTAAGGATTTGAATTTAAATCGCCACTGTATGGATGAGAGCTGCGATGTAGGTGACACCACCCAGCTACTTGGTGTGGCCCTCTGACACAATTCAGGTTTCTCATGTGGCCCCTTGTAGAAATTAATTGCCCACCCCTGTTCTAGTGGATAAAACTCTTATCTCTTCTCTCAATCAAGTACAATACTTACCCATAATGGTTTCAGATCACTCAGCCGTAGTATTAGATCTCCGTTTCGACCTGAAACCCAAAGATTTCAGATCCTGGCGTCTCGACCCTCTCTTACTTAGAGAAGAAAAATGTTGTAACATTATTTCTGACTCAATCACAGTCTTCTGCGACACTAACAAAAATGAAGAAACCTCCCAATCATTGCTGCAGGACACCTTGAAGGCTTTTCTAAGAGGCAAGATAATTTGATATGCTTCCTATGCAAATAAACAACGCAGAATGCATAAAGAAGAACTAGAAAGACTAATCGCAGATCTGGATAGATCGCTAGCAGTGACAAATACTCCAGACTTATATAAAGAAAGACAGAACTTGACTTGCTCCTTACAACAGACGCTGAACGACTCCTTCTCCGTTCCTGTGGATCGCTATATGAACACGGTGACAAGGCTGGGCGTCTCCTTGCTCACCAACTAAAGGCCAAACAAGCATCCAACCAAATCATCCAGATTAGAGATGAATTAGGCACGGTAGTAACCGACCCTGTTAAAATTAATACATCATTCAGTTCATTCTATCGTCAACTGTACAAATCTGAATCCTCCGATGATGAAACCCATATGGACGTTTTCTTTCAAAATCTAGATGTACCAAAAGTTTCCCCTAATGACAATCAGACACTAGACGCTCCTTTAATGCTCTCTGAGATAAAGGAAGCAGTAAGCTCAATGAATAGTGGCCTGGCCCTGATGGGTACTGCGTTGAGTTTTTTAAACGGTTTTCTAACCAGCTGGCCCCTTTACTTTTGGAGATGTTCGACTACTCATACAGCCAGGGCTCTCTGCCACCCACCCTAATGCAAGCCTCCATTTCGCTTATTTATAAAAAGACAAGGACCCTCTAAACTGTGCATCATGTAGACCAATTTCGCTTCTACCTGTAGATGTAAAAATACTTGCGGAAATTTTAGCACGCCGTTTGGGGCCCATTATGCCTTTAGTCATCTCGGAGGGCCAGACAGAATTCATCGGCGGGAAGCACTCTTTTTTGAATGTCAGTAGACTTCTCGCCATCATTCATACTCCATCCTCCCCTACAGATCCGGAGATGGTTTTATCACTCGATGCCGAGAAGGCCTTCGATAGAGTGGAATGGCCTTACCTCTTCTTTTCCCTGCAGCGATTTTATGTCCTGGATCAAATTACTGTATTTCTCTCCTCAGGCATCAGTATGCACAAACACACAGCGCTCCAATCCTTTCCCCCTCTACCGTGGCACACGTCAAGGGTGCCCCCTCTCTCCACTGCTATTCACGCTTGCCATTGAGCCGTTGTCCATAGCATTGAAATCAGAAGGTGGATTCAAGGGAATAAGGAGACATGGAGAGGAACACCGGGTCTCATTATATGCTGATGATCTGCTTCTGTATGTAAGCGATCCCCTGTCAAGCCTTCCACCTATTCTTTCAATTCTGGACTCTTTTAGCATATTCGCCGGATATAAACTCAACATCTCCAAAAGTGAGTGGTTCCCAATAAATCAAATGGCTACAGAAATCCCAAATCACCTCATACCATTTAAGACTGCCGTGGCTGGCATGAAATATCTAGGAATAATGGTCACACGATCTATGCGCACGCTGAAAGAACAAAACTTTTCAGTACTGACAGCTGCAGTCAAACAAGATCTTCAAAAATGGAGCCGCTTACAACTGTCTCTAGCAGGCAGAGTGCAAACAGTAAAAAATAATATCTTACCAAGGTACCTTTTTCAATGGCTACCAACCTTAGAGGCCGTCCTGAAAAGTTTTATTCGCACTGGAAATCACTTCTGGATTAAGTAGATAAACTCCCTGCCACTGAAACGTCTCCCTGATCCTATGCTCACACCTTGTATAGTCCACTGACCCCCACCCTATTAGATATGACTCTTTGTACTCAACTCGGTCCAGGAATAGTGGGCTGATCAGTTGAGCATGCTGAGACGCAGGCAGCAAACAACTTATGCTACATCTCCTTCTTTATCTATCTTATTTTGTTTTGTTTATTATCTATTTATTTATTTATTTTGAACAAATATGTCCTGTTATCTTAAACTGATTTGGTGTATTATGCTTTTGATACAATGCTAGAAAGGTGTTCGGGATGGGGGGGTGAGCAAGGGGTTATACAAGAGTCAATGACAATAAAACTGCCTTTGAATGTACTGTTTACTGCAAATGTGAAATCAATAAAAAATATTATTTAAAAAAAGAAAAAGAAAGGTTCGAACTCCAGCTCGGCCGGAGATCTGGATGAAGTGCCACCATTCCAGACCCGGGCCAACAACAAGCTTGGGAACGTGAGGTTGCCAGTTTCTACCCCTGATTGGCCGAAAATCGGGAGAGGCGCCACCCTCTGTCCGCTGCCGTCCACCATCTTGGGCTCTTGAGCAAGGCCCGTAACCCCAAAAATTCACTGCCAGGGCGCCTTAAATGGCAGTCCACTGAGACACAGCGTAGAGCTCCTTCTGAAGCCAGGATCTTCAGAAGGCATCTGTTTTAGCCACTTGCATGGATGATGGCGACAGCATGTTGTTTGAAGAAAATATGGCCAACACAGTTTCCAAAACTGTTACTCATAATGGAGCATACGTTTACCAAGCTACAATCTATTCTGGACAAACTAAGCAGCTGCATCGATGACAATACAAAGCGAACAACTGAGAACCGCATCTCTGATAACGAGGACTACACAACCACTCTGGAAAACGAGCTGGTCTAACTCAAACATACAGACCAACTGAGTCAAGGACAGCGAGAACAGGAGCCGCAGAGATAACATACGAAACATACGAATCATAGGCCTTATGTAACTGGACTGATACCCTGACCACTTATATGGACCACTCGGTATATGGATCTCTTCTCTTGGAGTTTACTTACAGAACTACAAGATGTGTGTGAGAGCCTTTCCCTGATTTGGTACAGGTAACTGCTGTTATTTGTTAACATTTAACTTCTTTTCCCCTAATCTTATTTGTATTTGGATAGTCTGGATTTACACAGTATATTGATATTTTGGCTCTGGACGACATCTGCCACAACTGTCAGCACCATTAGCCGAAAGTATTCAACTGCATACCGATGTAAAAAGTATAACAAGAGGACATAAGGAACATTAAGTTGCCTTGTACTCAGATGATATTCTGGTGTCCTCCCCTCAGCTATCAATCTTTGCAATTATGGATATTTTCAAGTAGCATATCAAGGTACAAAATACATTTTTGTAAATCTGCAGCTATGCCACTGGAAGCCCTAAAGGCTACAGATGTTCGATATCTGGCTTTACCTATCCGGGGATGAAAGTATCGTCAGACTTTAATTTTGCCTCAATGTGTACGTCAATCAAAAGACCTGGAGCAATGACAGAACTTATCCCTTTCCCTGTTTGGTCAAATTAGTCTCATTAAGATTAATGTGTGCTCCCTTGACTCATATATCCTTTGCAGATGCTCCCCTTATATCTATCAAAGAAAATTAACTTAGACATTGAGGGGGCATTTTCCAAACTTTCAAAATAGAAAACCTAGGCAGAGGCTTAAGATATTACTATTACCTACAGACATGGGTGGTCTTTCTATGACTAATACGCCGTTTTATAACTGGGCCCATCACGCATGCACATCCACTGTACTTCATCAGCAACTCCAAGTGCAGTGGATGCTGTGGATCTCCCACTGCTGGGGGTGTAGGTCAGAGCATGTTGCACCATAAGCAACTATATTTCAACTCTCACTCAAGAGACATATTTACTTCTAACTGAATGGTTGGAAGTTTCAGGTAGTTTACTTCCAAACCTACCTTTTAAAATCAGTTACTTGATTTACTAACCAGGTAATTAATTGGATGTGATTATGTTAGGTGGTTGTCTGTTATTTATATTCATTTATAGTAGTTACTGTATACTTTTGAGAAATGCGACGCTGACATGAAGTGGAGTTCTCTGACCAGACCAGACTGTCAAGGTCCCATGCTAACCAACATATTGGTTAGATCATGTCAGTGAAGTTGTGTAAAGTACCGGAGTAGTAGAGCCAGGGGGTATGTAGAATAGAGGAACCCCATTTTTGGTGCTCTCGGGAATCATGTAGTTCTCTGGAACAGAGTTAAATGCTTGGAGGTGTACTAACATCTGATCGGTCTGGTTGATGCTGAAAAGACATACATAGACAGGTTAGTGTGCACATAACAGATAATACATTTAGGATTCAGAACATAGTCAACATCAATATATGGATTATGAATATGTTACGGTCTACATAAGAATGTGAGCATACTTCTGTACCCTGTAAAATTTCCTTCACATACACAAATGTTGTACCTCTGCAGTGTGTTCCAAAAGCGGCGAATGACTGATGTGCGGTATGAACTAGTGATGGGTTTCTTTTGGGTGCAGCTGATGTCATGCAGAATGTCATAGCTTCCCTCAATTGTCACCTCCACCCTTGTGGTTCTCTTGGCAGGGTCCAGTGGCCAAGAAGCAGCTGCCAGGTATTCAATATGCATGTTGTGTTTCCATAGCAGCACAAGCTTTACCTCCAACTGAGTCCCACCTGAGGAAAACAGAAGCCTCATTCTCAAGGAAACAAAAGGTCTAACACTGTAATATGTTGTTTTGCTTTTCACTTTTGGTACTTCCAAATGTGTTAGCAGATGTTTACCTTTGGTTAGGCTAAGTTCTCTGATGGTGTAGCCTTCTCTCAGTCGCACAGACACCACACTGATTAAATGAGCATGGACCTCCTTCTCTGTATGCTTCTTCCTCCTCATCACCAGGGCAGGGTTACCACTGGATGACACTAGATGCTCATTGAACAGTTTGTGTTGGGAAACTACCAAAAAAAGGATGATTAACCTATTTATTGTCATCCTTATGATGAAAAAATGTACAGTGTGGGTGGTTTCCTATCTCAAAAACACCAATCAAAAGTTAAAAAACATACATCCTATAGGAATAAATATTGTAGAGTTTTACTAATCCTACAAGGTGCCACATATTTGACAGTAACATGTAGTGCGATGTTGAAGTTCATAGCATATTTCTGGCCGACATCATAATTCAATCATGTCTGCTTATTTGTTAGTCAGTTTTGGTCCTGCACACCTGATTTGCAATGAACTGTATCAAGAGATGGGGCACGGGCCTGCGAAGAGCTAATTACATTCTGAGGAACATCAGATCTCTTCTTAAAGACTGATACATGTCAATGTCCCGAGGTCAGCGCTAAGGAGGAGGAGCACATGTTCTATTTTGTTTACCTTTTCATCTCTATTTTACAAATAATCTTACAGTACACAAAGCCATTTATCAGTTAACAGTAGATAACTTAAAACTCTACATTTAAATTATGAACTTAAGTCAATATTTCAGTGTAATAAGTGTAACTGTCTCACCACAGAAGTACTCTGAATTCACTGATTCGGGGCTCTTGAGAAAGGAGTAGGTTAAAAACGCCTTATGGTAAGTATTCATCCCCTGGCTGGTCAGGTCCACTTCAGGGCAGCTGGGCAGGTATGAGCCAAAGGTAGCTAATGAAATGAATTTCATCAGCTCTACATTTGGGATGTATCCAAAGCTACAGTCATAGGAGTAAGCACCACCGACCTGACAAAAACAATTGAAAGATGACCAGTTACGGTTTGTAGTGTATTAACCCTCTTATACTTATCTTACATCCTGGATCAAGAATGCATAATCATTTTTATAACGGAATATTTTTTCTTTAAACAGCTTTTTGAGTGGAATGATTGACTGCATTGTTATGAATTCTACACGAGCATCATAAAAATCTACAACTACAGCACACACTACTGCAGGAACAAAGTAATGAAGCCGTATTACATTACAGTTACATTACAGTCATTTAGCAGACTATTTTATCCAAAGCAACTTACAATAAGTGCATTCAACATTGAGATATACCCAAAAAGTGCAAGAAGTAAACAAGTACATAAATATTAATTGGAAAACAGGCGAAAATCACTTTACGTACACTCGTAGTTTTAAGTTATGTTCAGGGAGTCTGAATAGGTGAGTTTTCAGTCTGCGACAAAAGCATTCCCATAGACATCACGACTGCTGTCCTGGAAGTGGTAGTTTGGAGTGGACGGGTTGGAGTGTAATGTTTAACCATTTTCTGAATGTAGGAAGGGCCTGAATCATTTGCAGCACGGTAGGAGAATATCAGTGCCTTGAATTTGATTCAAGCCACAACCAGGAACCAGTGCAAGGTGCGGTGTAGTGTGTGAGAATTTAAACAAGCCGCTGCATCCTGAATGAGTTGCAGAGGTCGGGTGGCACATGCTGGGAGACCAGCATGGTCAGAAACAGCTGAAAACACATGACTGATTGATTGTTTACCTGCACAAATGAGCAAGCAATGGTTCCACTCCTGAGCTGGTTCAGAAGGGTTTCACATACTGCTACATCAGGAACACTGGTCACACCATCTGTAATTATAATGATACCTGACACACACACACACACACACACACAAAATAATTTTTATCTTAAGCCATGATAAGGATAAAGTAAAAGTAGCAATGTGCCTCTGTGGTATAATATATGAAATTTCCCATCTGTGTGTGTACAGCGCATGAACTGGTTATGTGTGTGGAGGAATGAAAATAAGTAGCCTTTTGAAAGTCTCCTTCAAGCTCTCCAATCCCATTCTTCCCACAATGCTTCAGTCAGTCTGTCTTTATGTGAACAAACGAGTTCAACTGCATTAAATGTCCTTAGAATGTGTACTGTTATCCTCATCTGTGTGATTATTCTCATCAAGCCTACAAGAACACACAAAGGTTTGTATTTCTAAAGTGTAGCTGGTGGTAGACCATGACGACAGTCTGACCAGGCGTTTCTGTAATATGCACAACTAATTTTGCCACATTAAATTGTGATCTGATCACTCATACAAGCTAACAATATGTGAACCAAGCAGAATAATATAAACAAGAAAATACATGGAGGAGAAAAAGCAGCAGCAGCGATTAGTAAGGCAGTGATGTTATTTTGACTTGCTTTTTCACTGATCACTACTCCATCCACATCTGTTATGAACAACATTTATGGAACACTCCCATGTGATTTCCATCCACAACAAAACAACTTATGTTGTTACTTTATGTATAATGAAATAAAATTATGCTTATGTTCAGTGTGTTCACTGCACTTTCCTGACCAACTCCAGAGACAGTTTGGTCAGTATGGCAGAATAACAATTTGTCCTCAGTGTGTTTCAGGTCAGCTTATAAATGTGGTGTGACGGCAATCCGACAACCCAAATCACAATATAATAACAAATCTAAATAACTCTTTTTTATACTTAACCTACCTGCACTGGAGTTTGGAGGCAGCAGTTGAAGAGCCAGGATGCCCTGTCGCACCATGCTTACTAGCCCTATATCAGCTGACACCATAGAAACGCCATGCTTCCTGTAAGTTTGATTATCCAGTTTGCTGCTCTGAAGACCTGTGTTTTGTACTGGCTCCACAGACTAAAAGCACAGAAACAAATGAATACACCAATACAAATATTAACTTTATGAGGTTGACCAATACTATGACTTAAACCAACCAGCCATAATATTATGACCACTACGTGAAGCGAATATCATAAATTTTCTTGTTACAATGGCACCTTGCAATGGGTGGAGTATATTAGTCAGCAAGTGAACATATTGCCCTTGAAAGTTATACGTTGGAATTTGAAACAACTGGCAAGCACAGGGACCTGAGCAACTTTGACAGGAGCCAAACTGTGTTGGCTATACAACTATGTCAGAGCAACTCCAAGACTGCAACTCTTGTGCAACGTTCCTGGTCTGAGCGGACCAACCACGGGATCCACAGAAAGAAAACTGGTGAACTCACATCAGGGTCACGGGCAGCCAAGGCTCAATGATACACATGGGGAGCAAAGGCTGACTTGTGTTGTTCAAGCTACTGTAGCCCAAAGTTCTCAAAAATAAAAGGCAAGGTCGGTTAATTAAGAAAAAAAAAAAGAGTCAAAACTTACAGAGCATCACCATTTTACAGATCTGCACCCTAACCACCCTGACTGGTCTGCCGATCCAAAACGAGGGTCGGAGGTGATTTATTCCACAACTGGGGCCTAATCAATATTATTTGGCTTTCACAAGGGGCCACATTGTAATGGCTAGATGACACGGTCTGAGCATCTTCAAAATATTAGGTGGGTTGAGGTGGATCTCAATAAATTATAATATAAAATATAAGAATAATGTGGTAAAGTTCATGCATTTCAGTAATTCAATTCAAACTCTTTTACATAATAGATTCATTATACACATTGTGAAATATTTCAAGCCTGATTAGAGTGTAACACCATGGGTCTACAATATAGTCACAATATTAACATTTTCTGACATACAGAATTTTGGGTTTTCATGAGCTATAAGCCATAATTGTAAAAAATATAACAAATAAAGGTTTTGAATATTTCATTTTGTGTGAATCTAAAATATTCAAGAGGTTCACTCATTGAATTGAATTACTGGAATGAATGAATTTTACCATGTTATTCTAATTTATTGAGATGCACCAGTAGTCATCATGTCATGAATATATCACAATGTGGCCCTTGTGAAAGTCAAATCCTTACGCTTGCCAGCCTTTTGGCTCGCAACACATCAGCAGCCTGGTGTCATTTAACAAGAAAATCAGTGTTCATTATTTTACCTGTCAGTAGTCATAATGTGATGGCAACTGCCGTATACTTTCTTTTCAAATGTTTGGTCCAGTAGAAACTGGACCAACCACCACGTTTGATTATTCTGCACCATTCTTGAGCTATTTTCTAAGTGTTAGTTGTCCTTGTTCCCCCGCTTTGTTGTATATGTAAGTAGAGTAAAAGTAATGAGTCAACTTTCATATATGTATACACATATTCACACCTATTCTGACAGAACAAAAAGAAATAGTGTGTTAGTCAGTCTCTCTATTCTTTGGTTTCTGCATGTACTCTAAAATCTCAAAAAGGTTTTCCTTTGGCATCAAATGAAATCTGAAATGTTGCCAAAAAGGGACTTTTAGTTTGCTATCAAATGTTCCTTTCAAGTCACCTCCCTGGTAACATAAAAAGACTCCACTACTCTGCACAAAGCACTATCTGATGTCATGAGCCATACCAGTGATTCAAGAAAATAAAACAAATGGGTTTTATGGCAATATAAATTAAATAAACAGAGAAGCTTCAGATTTTGTAAAAGATGGTCATATTACATTAATAAAAAAGATAAGGGAGTCAATTTTAATCACATTACTGAAATCATATAGATATTTTACGAGATCCTCTGTCATCTTCATATATTTTGAAGCAGAATGTATATAAATGTGCACTTGCCCGTTCATGCTGTTGATGGAGGACTTCGGCAATGTTACTTTCCACAGCTCTGAGTTGCTGATAGATGTGGTGCAGGAACTCACTAAGGTCTGTTCTATCAAGCTGACAACCCTGTACCAAAACCTGCAGGAGAATCAATGATTTCAGAGAGAGAGGGGATCTTCAGCAGGTTTATGCATCACATGAAAACAAAAATGTGTGTTATCAGTGTTAGGAATAATATGCATTTAAAACCCAACATATAAAGATTGTGTTGCTACAGAGATGTTGCTACAGAAATGTGTGTGCTACAGAAATGTAAAGCAAAGACAGGTCTTGCCTCTGAGACTGTTTCACTTTTATGCAATGAATAGCAATTGGTTCTGATGGTCCATAGTCTATTCAGTTGAGTTACATAGTTTTAATTTAATTTTAGTTTCAACAACACCTGCAAATCTTGCTCCACTGGTTGTACTAACTGGTTTTCTCTATCAACTAAATATTAAGAAGGCGGATGCATCCACTTCCTCTAACTGTACAACAATATCCCATATTTAGGCACACTAAACCACACTCAACCACCCTACAATAATTCTGTGAAAAGGTACTCTCTAAGACATTGATTTGGGATCATTCATTCCAAACAAAAACAATATTACATATAGGCTATTGTCCTATGACCTGATGAGATGTGAGGCCAATAATTGATGAATATGCCAAGATGGTGATGAAAATCTTAGGCTTGAAAAGCTGATCCGTTCCAGGGACTGTGAATGGTTGGGCCAGACCTGCCAGACACTTTGACAAGGCATGAAAAACCTCATCAAATATCATTTCTGCTGTGCTGTCATCCTGCAAAACAGAAAACAAAACATATCACAAACACAAATGTATACAGTATACAGGGGGTCCTCGTGTTACGACGGAGATCCGTTCCTGAGAATGTGTCATAACCGAATTTCGACATTAGTCAGAACATACATTCATATGTATGTCGCTATAATACCACGCTAAAATAAGAGTTTATTATGGTGAATTGCCTTTTGTCCCTCTTGACACACCGTAGGGGTTGATATCGCGAGTGTAATGAGCATTTCCTTTAGATTTCTGATATCAACC
>JAFBJQ010000506.1:56593-71547 GCA_016785345.1 Trinectes maculatus | reverse complement strand
AGAGAGAGCGCTCACCGAGAGACAGAGAGAGCGCTCACCAACTAGTTCCCGTGCGAAGTCTGTACGTATTTACGGGGCAAACCACTTAAGCCGAAACAAGGAAGTTCACGGGAGATGTGTCGTAACCACGAAAACGTTGTATCTCGCGACCATCGTAACGCGAGGACCCCTGTATTCAATTCTGTATTCTGTAACTTGCAAAGCATTAGTTACAGTATTTCGGACATAGGACCATATCCTTAATTTATACACAGCCACAATAGCTGTAAAACAGAGACTCCTAAACTGTTATGTACGTATAACCCAGATGACTCATATCAGTCTGAAGTCACAGTTATCACCCCTTTTAATATAATTTTCGTCTTAGCGATAGAAATAATGGCTACTGCAGCTGTAAACAATTGTGACCATGAGCATTAGTGACATATTATTGACATATAAAGCACTGTGTGAAAGTTAAGTCTGGGCAGTAATGTGAAAAGTAAGGATGGTTTAAAAAAAATTTCATGCATAGGTTAATTTTTCAATAAACTTGATAGAAACTTAGAAACCCAAATAATTTTGCTGTGACCACACTTTAGAGTACACAGAAACACACTTGTCTTTTTAAGGTGTTATACGCTTGAAAAACTTCACAGCTGTGGATTGTGTCCCAGTTAACAGGTGTCTCGGTTCTAAACACAGCCAAGAAACACTGAGGACATAATCAGCCCCATTCAGACCTAGCATTAGCATCAGTCCTGAGAGATCCAAACACAAGTGGGCTGCTCTCTTTATGTCTCTGTGTCGGTATGTTTCGTGATCATCTTCATTAGCACAGAAACACTACTTCTGCAAAAAGGAAACTGTTTAGCATCTGAGTATTGGATAATCTGAAATTTTGTCTTGATAAGGCAACAAGATACATTTTCCAAGGTATTACATTTCACTCTGTCAGAACTATGAATGATGCTTGCATGGTTAAAACCTGATCACAGCATAAAATCATTAAATATTTCTGTATTTTCTGTCTTTCTAAGGAAGCAGCAACCTGAGCTGGACAGACACAAACTTGAACTGTGTATAACTGCAAAAGCACCCAAAACCCATGGGCATTGACATTAAGGTCATATGATCCAAGTAAAGCTCTGTTAGAAATTATATTCTACAGACACATTTCATCACAAAGATCTTGAGAATCAACTGACTCACACAAAAAAAGTTGGTTGCTAGTAAACATGCCAGATATCTTTCTATCTAATTGGTTAAATGTTCATTCAGGAATCAAGCTGGTTGCCTTTGTACAGGCTGTTAAGCCATATGAGGCAAATTGTGATTGACTTGATTGATTCACTTGATTTGATTCGATACTTATGTCTTACCACAATTCCTGTGGACGGGCTGAGGTCCAACTCGATTATGAAGCGGTACCTCCGGGCCAGGAAGGTGGCCCGAGTTGACGGCATCAACTTGTAGGGGTACAATGTGGGGGAGGAATCAATCTGCCATTCTTTTGGTAAGATGCTTAACAAGTCCAATTCATTCTCTGAGTTCCGCTGTGAATGCAATGAGGGTCAAACACTTCATAAGTAATTAGCAAATACACTTCACAAAACAGCACAATGGACAAACGTTTAGCGTTTTAAGATAAATACGATCTGTGGGTGTACACAATAAATACAGGCCAGTTATTATTGGTGGTCCTGACTTTAGCCAAAGCTTGGGGCAGGTTTTAAATCTAAAAAAATCTACTGCAAAGAGCAAGTCAATGAAGATGCACAGTAAAATCTAAAATTATATTGAGGAAATTATATTTTTCAGGATGACATAGTGATGGTGATCTCCTGGCATTTTTGGCATTGACCTCACACCTTTTAAGCACGTCATACAAAGTTTCCAATTAATTACATTGACTCTTATGTCTTACGATTAACTAAGCCCCTTCTTACTTAGTAACTGTTAGACAAAGAGTGGCATCCCACAATGACACCTGAAATGTCACAGCTTAGTGCCAGTACCACACTTTAAGAGAGAGACGCTTTGACACAAACTTGCTTTGGTGGTTAACATGGAAATTCAACTGATTGCATTTGAATATTGCCCATTACATAGCTGGTCAAGCCTTTGAAATTAAAATTAAACTCTATTTACATTTTCATTTTTACGTTGTTGTATATACAACAACAGAAAAATGCACACAACGGACTACATTTTATTACTGTCCACTGCAGGTCATGGTATGATATTAAGTGTCAAATTGCTTTTGCACTTTCATTTTAATATGGGCATAAAACATCACTACTATTGTGGAGCTGCATGTCAGTTTTCATTAATACAAACTGAAACGTATATTTCAGATGCTAGATGAACTTACCAATTCAGGCTTGGAGGCTGGCCAGATGACTTGATTAAGCTTACCAAGGAACCACGCCAGACGCACATTCCTCGAGATCCGATACTCCTCCTTCATCAGCAAGTAGATCTGGTCAGCTTCCTCCACCTTGAGAAAATTTGTATTTACAGTACAAATGGCTTCAGAAAGTATTCTGATCATTCTACTTTTGCTCATCTTATCGAGTTACAGCTTTTTCTAATTATATACAACTGCAGTGACAAAGTGAACTTGTTTTCAGACAAATTTCTAAAAATTACATTACATTGTCCTCAGAGATCTCTAACCCTCGATTAACTAACTCACTGCTTGAGTTTCCTTGGGAACGATTACAAAGTTAGCTCCTGAATCTGAGAACTGTTTTTTTCTGACATGCAATATATGCAAACTTTTTCCAAGGTTTTAAAGTTATCCACACATATATGTTACATCATTTTGTTGAGCAAGATTCTCACAAAGTGGTCCATTCATCAAGTGTTGACATGGTTTAATCTTAATATTGTGGTGATCATGGCTTTTTTTGGGTCAGTATCTTTGTCTCACTGTGACTTGAAATACACACACACACACACACACACACACACACACACACACACACACAATTATGTGGTGTTTTTTCTGTCTTCATTCATTTTATTCATTTTCTACCACCTATCCTCCTGTCATGGGGTGGGGTAGGCCAACATTTCTAGAAACAAAAAATAATTCACATTCACACCTATGGTCAATTTGTGTGTCTCAAAATGATTTCAATTCCACCCACAAAACGTGCAGCATGATCAGGAGATACTGGCTATTACTTTTCTCAGAAATACTGTACATCTCCTTATTTCTGTACCGTGCTATTAAATTCTACTACTGTGCTACTGTGACAAGGTGTAGGCCAAAACAAATATGTGCTGTATCATAATGTCCATTTATCAACAAAAGATCAAAAATCTGGCAAGTGTCAACGAACTCACAACAATAAACAGCTACAGCTACATCTTCATTTTTTCACAGATTTCACATGAGTGTCTTCAGTAAAGCCTCTTGGCACTGTGGTCAAAAACAGCTGTTCCAGATCGGCTAACGAAACACACTGTGTATTTCATCCCTGATGGGATATGCTGATGATACCAAACATTAATTAGGGAAAAAAACACGTGCAAATCACGCGTAACAACAACAAGGATTGCGTCATTAGCTTAGCTGTGTGGTGCTGACTGAAAACTGAATATGATCCAGATGACAGTCATCCCTTACCTACACACCTGACGACAGGCCAGAGACACCGGTATTTCTCTGTTAATGGAGCCACAGACATAGCCATGTCATCACGTCAACTTACCTAGCTTAGCAGGTATTGCTAGCTGCTGAGCTAACATGCGTCTAACAACACATCGACTACACAGCTCTTTTCGCAGACTGATTTAATGCTATTTTCACTTTATACTTCATTGTGTCAAGGTCTAACAGTAAGGGAAATTAGCCAAACATGACATTTCCACTGTTTTAGCGACCAACACAACCTCTTTCATTTGTGCAGATTAAAGCTAATATACCTCATTGTCCTGTTTCTCTGCCATCCCAATTGTAGCATAGGCACTGCAGAAATGTTAGCAAACTCCAGACAAATTCTCGTTTTGCTTAGGGCTAAATAATTAGTCCCCTGTCCTGGTGTGATCTTCGTAAACTACTGTACTGTCAATCATCACAACACAGTGACAGCTTATACACTTCCGATCTTATCTTTCAAAATAAAATATATTGAACTACGTAGCTCTCTCACGCACAACACTCATGTGTAACGGATTAAGTCAAACAGCTGAAAACATATGACTGATTTTATCTTGTTTAACTGCACAAATGAGCAGTTGGTTTCACTCCTGAGCTGGTTCAGAAGGGTTTCACATACTGCTACATCAGGAACACTAGTCACACCAATGTAATAATATTCTAATTACAGGTGTCCCAGGTATCATTATAACTATTATAATGATACCTAGGAAACACACACACACACACACATTTTACACCTATGAAATGTCGTATTTTAAATACCACTTCACTCAGCAATGTGTCTACATTTCTGTTCATTTAAATCTACAATAAATCATGACCTAATATTTTCACTTTCATACATACAAAACATATACAACTTTAAACGTAGGTTTATTTTGAAATTACATCGGTAAACTTCCGTGAAAAATTTTTCTAGGCGGCATGTGATCAGGAAGCGCCACAAGAAAACACAGAAAGGTTCCCTTTTTACTATTTTTTACTATACTATCATTTTTAAGAGGGATGATTTCGAAATAAAATGTGTTTTAACAACAAGAACAACAATAACAATAATAATAATATCCTGTGTCTGTATATGAATTAAATAGGCAAATTATTCAAATGTAGGAATGATATCTGTGTAAGTAAGAAAGAACAGCTTAATCCAGCAAGCCAGCGGGGGGTGGGTGCAGCGGCAGCCGGGAAGGAGATGCACACGGACACAGATGCGTTCGGGATCGTGGCAATACCGTAGGTTTATTCACAACACAGGGTCTACACGGTTGATATCAGAAATCTAAAGGAAATGCTCATTACACTCACGATATCAACCCCTACAGTGACAAAAGGCAATTCACCATAGTAAACTCTTATTGTAGGGTGGTGTTATAGCGACATCTAGCGGCACAATGTAGGCACAATGGCACAATGAATGTACAGTGATCCCTCGTTTATCACGGGGTTACGTTCCAAAAAGAACCCGCGATAGGCGAAATCCGTGAAGTAGAAACCTTTAATTTTTTACAGTTATTATACAATGAAATACTCCATAAAACATTGAAAGCAAAGAACAAAACCTTTGTACAGGCCCAAGCATTCGTTTAAGAAATAAAAATAGAAGCGTTTTCTAACAAATAACTATGATAGTTTTTAGAAATACTGTAAAATAATCATTTTAATAATCAACCTACGCGGTTGGACACATTGGCTGTGTCCGAAATCGCCCCCTAACCCCTACTCCCTACTCCCTACATAGGGGAAATAAATGTAGTGCACTATATAGTGAGCACGCCATTTTGTAGTGGTGTCCGAAAGCTTAGGGATCATAGCATGTCCACTATATAGTGCACTCAATATATCCCACAATTCACCGCAAAATGTAGTGTACATCCTATGGTCACTAACCGGTCCAAGATATCCCATCATGCATTGCCAGAAATTCTCTGGGCTGCGCGGAAGTGAAAATAGCGGACGGACGGGAGGGAAACATACATAAATATTATAAAATATAACAAAATACGAAAATAAAAAGTACAGGAAAGTAATCAAAAGCCTCTAATTTAATAAAAATGCAGTGGTAAACAAACAAGTATTTTGTGAGACGACAATAATGTGATACGTTTAAATTGTGCGACAGCGATGACGTAATTACCGGCGCCGAGAGTAGTGTCCGAAAGTGTCCGAAAGATTTTTCTGTTGAGCTCACTATATAGTGCACTACATTTATTTCCCCTATGTAGGGAGTAGGGAGTAGGGGTTAGGGGGCGATTTCGGACACAGCCAAAGTAAGGTTCAATAAGCCTGTGTGGCTCTTGATGTCCACATATCAGTGGTCAATACTGCATTGTTAACAGCATCTAGACATATTTTTGACTTTTGAGCGACACTCTTCATACAATGAAGGCATTTTTTTCTCCCATGAAAAATGTTGCACTTGGAATTCTGTAGGGGTTCAAGTGTCTTCATTAAGCTACCATCAAGCTTGGGAACGTGATGGTTGAAATTGGAGAGGCGCCGCCATCTGCCGTCCACCCGCCCTTGAGCAAGGCCCTTAACCCCCAAATTCGCTCCCTGTGCGCTTCCCTCAGGGGGGGCAGCCCACTGCTCCGCATGTGCATGTGACAGTATGTTCTAATGTGATGTCTAATGTCTGTGTAAAATGCAGTGTGAAATGCAGTGTACTAATTTCCCAATCTTGGAATTAATAAAGTATGTTTCTTCTTTCTTCTTCTTCTTTCTTCTTTCTAAACTCTTAAACCCTTCCTGTTCAACCACAGAGAGGGGTTGTAGGTCCTTCACGATCATCTCAGCAATGCTCTTTGTGAATTATCTAAGTAACATATCAAAATGATTCAGAGAATTATGTCTGTAACTGTAATCTGTATCTAACATAAATAGAAATACTACTTTTCCTTAAACAGTTAACACAAAGGGGTAATTATCTTCAGCCATAATCATATTTCAGGTTTGATGCATATATCTCTATATACGTGTATATTTTTGAGTTTCAGTAAAACAATTATTTTTTTCAACTGGCTGAATACATGATAATAATTGAATCAGTCTGCTAAAGTTGCCCCTCCCTGCCGGCAGAGCAGAGCAGAGCAAAGAGAGAGAGAGAGAGAGAGAGAGAGAGACGCTGTTTGCTGAGATGTGTAGAGAAGCTGCGCTCACGTGAACTCTGTGAGGAAATTTGAGTAATTTGCTGGACGCAACAAAAGTATTGATCTCATCACGCTAGGATCGATCCGATACCAATACTCACTTTGGTATCGATACTATCAATACTAGGATTGTGTCGCCCAGCCCTAGTTCCCACGTGCTTTAAGACCACAGCCGAGGGTGGAAAACCCCACCCACCTGTCTGAATGACTACAGGCCAGTAGCACTCACTCCTGTCATCACAAAGTGTTTCGAGAGAGTGGTGATGGCCCACATTCAGAGCTGCATACCAGACACATTGGACCCCCTTCAATATGCATACCGGCCCAATAGGTCCACCTCAGACGCCGTCTCTGCTGCACTCCACTACTCCCTATGCCACCTGGAAAACAAGGACTCTTACATCAGGATGCTCTTTGTTGACTACAGCTCTGCCATTAACACGGTCATCCCCCACAAACTCACCCACAAACTGTCCACACTTGGCCTACACCCCACCCTCTGTGACTGGCTCCTAGACTTTCTGACAGGCAGGCCCCAGTCATTTGAAGCTGCTCACACTCTCCACTTCAAGCTCCTGGATAAACAGTGGTTGATGGACGCTGAACACCAGACAGCTGGTCAAGAAGGCCCAGCATCGTGGTATGGCAACACTATGGCAACACTACTGCTGTCGACCGCAGTCGCCTGCAGGGAGTAGTTAGGACTGCTGGATCACCAGGACTCTAATGCCCTCTCTGCAGAGCATCTACCATCGCAGAGTCCACTGCTGCCATTCTCAAAGACACCACCCATCCACATCACGTACTGTTCACATTTCTACCCTCAGGAGGTACAGAAGTGTGAAATGCAGAACAACCAGGCTAAAAAACTCTTTCTTCCCCTCTGCCATCAGACTCCTGAACACTTGACAGGAGTCACAGCTGCAGACTACAATCCCACTGCACATTTGCACATGTAAATATTCGCACATGTAAATATCAGACACTTAGTGCTGAAAGAAAAGGTGAAATGTGTCAGACCTTGAGAAATATATACTGATATGCACAATTTATTGTTTTATTTATTAGTGTACAGTTAAATGTACTCTTCTACTTTACTTTATTTTAGTGTTAAGTTTATTACTTTATTTTTAATAGACAGACAAACTTAACTTGCCATTTATCAATCAATTAATCAATCAAATTTTATTTGTATAGCCTATATTCACAAATTGCAATTTGCCTCATAGGGCTTTAACAAAGAGTACAGGGTGTGACATCCTCTGACCTCCACCCTCAACAAGGGCGAGGAAAAACTGCCAAAAAAACCCTTTTAACAGAGGAAAAAAAACGCAGAAACCTCCAGGAGACACTCATTTAGACATACATCTGGTCCAGTGCTGGTCAGAATGTAATCTTTGGATAATACATATACTAATTTGAGCCATATATTAACTTGTTTTTTGCGGCTGTGGACCAGTTCTGGCCCAAACCTGTTGCAGATCTGGCAAATGAGTCCGTACTAGGTCAGGCCCATTGTGCAAAAAGACACTTGATTCGGATTTGGATTCCCCCCCCCATCCGATCTGTATCTGATCGTTATATTTTGCTGTCTGGATATATATTCAACGTATATAACTTTTGCACATTTTGGATTTGTAACTACACTGTTCTCATTACTCACATCAACAAGCTGCCAAAGACATGTTGATGTTGTTGCTTTAATGCTGCTTTTCTCTGCACTTCTATTTCAGTGTTTTATGTATTTATTATTTACGTGAACTAGGTAAATAGTGAAGCTGAATTGTCCTGGGAAAAATAAATTCATCTGATTATGAATCTGAACTATTCTAAAAAAATACAATTCACACAACTATTTTTATTTCAAAACAACATTTTTATTCAAGTGTCGTTGTTGTGCTATTTTTTCTGTAGACTGTAGATCTGCGTTGGTCATCATGATAGAGCGCAGGGATCATGTAGGTATGCGGCTGCGGAGGTACTCCAACACTGCATCCGTTCCCTTTGCAACAATGGCTGCTCTGGGAGTGCGGAAAGGATTTCCCTCGAGACTGAGACATCTGAAGGACAACAAAGTTTCAACTCACAATTTGTATATTTTCAACTAAATTTTGTTTATTAAAATCCTAATTTCTTACGTTTTAATAAAAAAAAATCTGTTCAAAGTGAGCCATAATCACAACTAAAAATTACTATAAACATATTATATTGTGCTTTGAATGTATAAGAAGAAACTATACAATATAGAGCTTGAGAAAAAACTGAGATAAACACAAAAAACAGTCATAACTTATCATGAAATGAGGTAATGTTTTGTTGTCTAATGTGATCTGATGTAACGTAATGTGATTTGGTGGAAATGCAACTAAAAGTTGTTTGCCACCCATCATTAAACAGAGGGAGAAAAGAAATTATAATCACATATAATTATGTGATTTCTTAAATACGGTTGACATCACATGGGAGAAATGCAGTGTTTATGATCTTAAAATCACTGGAGAGTTGTGTCATTGTTGCAGTAAATGCGATTAGACAGCACAGTACAAACAACTTTATACCTAAGGCTGGAACAAAGGCCCAGTTCAGGGGGAATGTTAAGCAGATCATTGTTAGACAGATCCAGTGTTGACAGATGAACCAACTTCATCAGCCGACTAGGGTCCACCCCACCAACCTGGTTGTTACCAAGCAACACTGTCTCCAAGGTCTCCACCTGATAGAGGACTTCAGGGAAGTACTTGAACCTGTGATCAGTTTCAAAACAAAGTGACGAAAACAGAACAGCTGATAGATCTAACCTCCAGCCCCATGATCATCAATTCAGTCAGGTCTCTAAGAGCTTAAAATGTAATAGTCCCTGATGTTAGGTGAGAGATAGGGTACACCCTGAACAGGTTGCTAGCCTATCATAGGGCCAACATATACACAGACAAACAACCATTCACCCATCACATTCACACCTATGGTCGATTTAGAGTCTCCAGTTAACCTAGTTATTCATACAGTAGTTAGGTGCAATGAATATAAAACATTAAGAAATCATAAAACCACGACCCAAATAGATAGATACTTTTAAAATTCAGCACCTGTAAAAACCTGTACTATTAGCTGAGTTTGTTCTTACTGCCTCCTGATTCCCATGAAAAATCTATTGGTATTCTTAATTCATGTTGCAATAGCTAATGCATTATTACATGAGTCTTTATGTGATACATGATTAAATTTAAATCTGTTGCTGTTTCCTCTTACCTGTTCATAGTACAGTTGATGTCATACACAACATCAGTTACAGTTGTCTTCATAAACTGTTGCTTGTGTAAGAGAGGGAGTTTTATTTTGGGAATATGTTCCACCATCATTGTTGCTTACTTATCTACTCAATTACATTTTCAATGTAATTGTCCATCTGTTGGTAGGGTTACTCTTAAATTACGATTTCCATCACGATATGTGAAGGGGTGGGACACCACCTAAAAAGAGGCCATTTTCTTTTTTTTTTCACTTTCTTGAAAGCTCCTTGCTAGGGGCCTTTATTGGATACTCTATACAACTATACAACTTCTTTCAAGTATCTGTAATATAAACCAAAGTACTCCATATTTTAAAGCTGACACCTCACAATACTAAAGAGGAACTCAACAGTTCCCACAGCAAAAGCAAAGCCTGGGGTGGGTTGATTGATGCTTGTTTCAGATGTTTGCTAAATAAAGAAACTATTACAGCTATACATGAACCAGTCCTTAAACAAAAGTTACCTGTTGAAACTGAGAATAACTGAGCGTAGTTTAGTTAAGTTCTTCATTTCCGAGGGTAAATCACTCAGCTGGTTATTTCTGAAAGGGAAAAAAATACAACACATATATGCAGTCGGCTGTAAACTGAATGTCTTTGGGTTTTTCTCATGTTTGAATGATACAGCACAGTCACTTTGGCTTCTATGAATCTACCCTGTGTGTGCTGATCAGTGTATATCGGTGTTGGTGTGTGTTTGTACCTGAGGTCAACATGTGTCAGCTGCAGTAGTTTGCAGCTGTCAGGAGAAAAGCAGGTGAGTCTGTTGAAACCCAGGTTGATATCTGACAGTGACGAGCAGAACTCCACCAGTCTGCACACACAAGATTACTGTTTTGATTATTTTGCGTCACACAATGGGCTCATTCAGGACTGAATAAGTGAACTGGATCATGCATCTGGAAATAACAGCAGTTTCCGATCCATTAGTTATATCTGTGCTTTAATGTTCTGCTGAAATTACTCCACAAGTGATTCCTGCTGGCTAGTCTGCTAGCTGGCTACAAACTGTGGAACGGATATCCTGAACAGAGGTGTGTCTCAATGAGACATAGAGATGAGACACGCCTCTGTTCAGTAAATACATTCCACAGCTTACTGCCAGGCAGCTAACTGGTTAGCATTTAGCAACACTGGGCTCGCGATCTTTTCCACACAATATGTCCGCTGTATGGAAATATTTTATAATCTCTAGGCTGCAGAGCAAGACAGCAACGTGTGCTGTAGAGAGGGGTTTATTACATCTTCATATAAAACATATAATTTTTTGTATTAAGTGCAGCACTCGCATTTTTCTCTCTCCCATACCAGAGAGTGGCCACACATGCTGGACAAAACATACATGGAGGGGGGTTGTGCATATGGAAACTGCATGTCCTACATCAACAACAACAAACTCCGTCTAATGGAGTGAAATAAATAGTGATAAGAGTAAAATGAATGGTATTGGGCGGATATACACTGCCACTGGTAGTTATTCCATAGAGCAGTGTTAAATTCCATTTTAGTCCAAGAAGAACAAAAGCTGTAGCATGATGCGTATGGTTTTAATTTGCCTTTAATAAAATTGCATGTCCACAAGATTCGAAAATCGCGTTTGTGAAAATCGCAATTTTGATTCTCAAACAATAAATCGTGCACCCCTAAGCAATGATAATAATAACATTAAAGCAAACTGAGCATTGGTATCGGAATAGTATCGGTATTGGCTGATATCCAAATTAAGGCATCTGGATTGGAAATGTCACCTCTGTGGCACGGAAGGAGCCTGACGAGAGAGAGAGAGAGAGAGAAGCACGCATAAATGCTGCATGAATGCGTGCCTCTCTCTCTCTCTGTGTGTGAACGAGAATGATAGGGAGAAAGAGTGCTATGAACGGAACGATACGTTTATTTCGTATCGTATAAACGCTGGCAGAATCTGTGGTGCTTGGAGTTGATTTTGGTCACACATTGGTCTTTTAGGGTTGAGTAAGGCCCTTAAACCTAACTACTCCCCAAGCACTTGAGCAGCCCACTGCTCACACGTGTGCGTAATGGGTTAAAAAGCAGACGTCAAATTTCACTGTATAGTGTACTGTATATGTGTACTGTAACAATAACCAATAAACTGAATTTATTTCATGTGTGGTCCAGGGTTTTCCGCACATAGAGTGACAGTGAAAAGTGCGAGTGTGAGAGCGAAGTGCGCAAGAGCAAGCATGCGCCAGAAATTAAAGTAAAAACTAAACTTTAACTTAAATTTTGGTGGGTAAATCTCACCATGAAACGTAAAAAAGACAGGGGCGTGGTCACCACCCCGGGCCACGTCCCAGTTACGCCCACTCCACCACCAATTGCTACCTGGTCTGCGGGAAACCCTGCTGGTCTACGTTCCAACCCTCACATATGAGCTTTGGGTAGTGACCAAATGAGGTCAAACAAAAGTCCAAAGCATTGGGTGGTGTTTAGTGATAGCCTGGCTCATCTCAATTGATCTAATTTACATCCATCTGTTGATGCATGTTGCTGTATGTAAGTGTACATGTGTGATTGTGTATTTTGTATGGTACCTCGGCGGTATGGAGGTTAACTGGTTCTTGCTGAAGTCAACAGTGGCAACACCATGATCTGCTACAGCATCAAACAGTTCATCTGGAATAACTTCTGCCTGCTTCTCACTGAACAAAAACACACAAGTCACACACTGCTTACTCTCACTGGCTCAGCATCACAAGTGTAATAACAGTGCCTAAAATCTACAACATTTTGTCTCGAGGAAATTGAATCGAACGCAACTGGATTTTGTTTTTTGTCTTTGAAGACGTTTCACCTCTCATCCAAGAGGCTTCATCAGTTCATGCACACTTGACTAGGCTGGGACTAGTCCAATTAGCTGGTGTGGAGGTCCAACTATTTAACCTCTTTGGAGGCGGTCACGAATGGCCTCATGTGACTACAACAACTGTCGTTATAACACAACAGAACACTAACAAAGTCGAAAACAACTTTTCACCACCCCCAATGACTGTCACTCTAACAACTGTTGTTGGATAAATGGAGCACTAACGATCCATTGATACCACTGATCATGTGACCGCCTCCTAAGAGGTTAAATAGTTGGACCTCCACACCAGCTAGTTGAACTAGTCCCAGCCTAGTAAAGTGAGCATGAACTGATGAAGCCTCTTGGATGAGAGGTGAAATGTCTTCAAAGACAAAAACCAAAATCCAGTTGCATTTGATTCAATTTCCTCGAGATAACTATGACCTGGATGAATGAGAATATTCACAGGCTTGTCTACAACATTTTGATACAAACAAATCAGTGCTAAAACTATGCAGCTTTAAAATACCTTTTCTAAATCTGACATGAGTCATGACCAAAGTAACTACTGAGATCTTGGGACACAATGATATTACTGTTTAGTGGTTTAACAGATCAAGCGACATGAGCATTCAGATGAAAGTGTGCATTTCTTCTAAGTTAAATGACTTTATTTGGAGGTCAAATTGTACTATAGACACATACAGATTTTCCATTTATTTTTACTAATTTGAATGTGTAAAATCCTACATTTTGACTGGTTTAGAAAACCGCTCAAACTGTCCTAATAAAGATGGTTTTGAACCAAAGTTGTTCCTCCCTACTATAGAGAGACTATAGAGAGTAAATACATACACATTGATGACAGACCTCCTCTGTATGTCTATGCATACAGAGGAGGGATCCGATCACAAGTGTCACTGGAGACACGTGTTCTGACAAACTTTCTAAAGCCATGTGTCAACTAATGTACTTAAGGCTGTCCACTTGCGATCAGCACTGACAGATGTAATGTTCACACAGTGATATGTGTCATAATTTTAATTTTACATTGAAACTAGGGCTGCAACGATTCGTCGACGACGTCGACTATTAAATGTGGTCGACCAGAAATTTTGTGGTCGTCTAGTCGTATGTTATTTTAAGCAACGCGATGAATGCCATTCAATTCATTAGAATACATGCCAATAAAATTGCAATGCACCACCGGTGCACAAGTAAGAGGAACACCCGGAGTTTTTCAAAGTAACGTTAACGTCATTTTCAGTGACTGAAACCTCCGGTTAAGCCCCATTTGAAAAAAATATGCGTCTTTACTATTATATGCATCACTAGTAGACACATTGCCTCTAATACTTGCCACAAAGCTCAATACACATAAAGATACACTGGTTTTCAATGAAATCCAATTAATACCTAACTTTGTTAAAAACGGGAAACGTAGCAAATAAATAATCGATAATCGTTGACTAATCGAAAAATTTGATTATAGATTAGTCGACTACAAAAATAATCGTTAGTTGCAGCCCTACTTGAAACACTTAAATACACAATGTCTGATGTCTATCACTGACCTGTACACCAGTAACTTCAGTGTTTTAATGTTATGAACATTGATGATGGCCTGGCTGGGCAACGTCATAGCAGTATGTCCTTCATCTGGTCGCTCAGGCTCCTCTGTGAACATGCAGATGCAGACACGGACATGTGCATACACATGCACATACATGCACACGCACGTGCACACACAAACACACACACGCACACACACACTTTAGCTCTGCAGATCTAGAATAGATGCATAAAATACAGCAAAGTAAAAATCATTACAGTTTCAGTATGATTTCAGACAACTGGGTCACAGGGGCTAGGTCAGCACGCTTAATATTTTCAAACCTGTAGACTTTAAATTGAATTAAAATAAAAAAGATATGTCTTCAAAAGTAATTTTGAGGCATTTATGCAATTCAGAAATAATGGACATGCACTTTACTTCATAACCGATGTGTATAGGAAAAGTCTTGTTAGGTCTGTGGATCTGCAATTCTGGTCACTCCAC
>JAFBJQ010000506.1:51593-54093 GCA_016785345.1 Trinectes maculatus | reverse complement strand
GAATGGCTTGCCATTACGTTCAACAAAAAATATAACTTCTCCCACTCTGTTAAAAAGGTCCTGTGTTCATCTTCATGTTTTCGTTGTGCTGTGAATGTTTTCCCTGCCATTTTTGATTTTGATTTTCGAAGGAAACAAAAGATTTTCTGACAAATCTGTTGGAGTGTACTAAATTACATTGAGTACTGTACATATTGCTTTACTTGCGTGATTCATAACGTACACTACACTCACTGAGTAATTTACTAAGAAAACTAAGCTCATAGTTCCTCCGTTTGTTAAAAAATCACCTTTGTCTTTTGACATCGATTGTACAAAATGGTGGAAACTTGCTTCATGATCATATCATATCAGATTTACTTAGATTTGTCAGCTGCACATGGACTCACTGTCATGGAGGAGCATGTTATGCTTGTTATGCTAGACCACACTAATGGTTAACTGTGTACATGGTCAGTGACAATAGTCAGCGACAAATGATCTTCTATACTATATGGATGACGCTTTGGGGCGCTGTCTTTTTCTGAGCAGAGCAGCTGGCCAACCACACTGGGATGCAGTGCATCAGTACACTTTCCACAGAGCTGTAGAAGGACTCCTGCAGCTCCTTGGCTAGGGTATTGTTTTTCAGGACCCCCGAGAAGAAGACTTCTACTGAAGTCCATTAATTTCCCTTCGCGAGTGTTTGAGTAAAAACACTTACGCTAACAAGCAAGTCACAGTCACACATTTCTCCAAGCTGATGATTTAATATATGGAGGTGAACTCCTGCCGAGTATCTGCAGGGTTTAATACACCTCACTGCTGCCACAAGATTGTCCGATGAATATGCGCTTAAATATGAAGGTACATGGGTGTAGCTAAAAAAAAGTGCTCAGTAATTGCATGGGACTCTCCAAGAATAGACTTGTTAGAAAAAACACTTAAAGCTCTGTAAGGTTGGTCAGCAATGTAATGCTAGCAACATTATTCACACCACTAAGTGAAGTGCATACTTGTAAAGACTCCTGTGTTGCTGTGGTTACCTTTAGTGCAGGTGCAGGGAGTTTTGGTAAAAGGCGCAAGTTGTTGTGTCTGAGGTAGAGCTGCTCCAAAGAGAGCATCTCAGATATGCTGGGTGGAACACTAGTCAGCTGGTTGTTACTGCAGTCCAGCAGCTTTACATCTGTCAAATTAAGTCAGAACTCAGTCAAACAGACACTCTGTGGCAGGTGAAGCTTTTGCTGATTGATCTGATGCACTTGTTTGGTAGTTGTGAAAACAGGTAGTCCAGAGACTGGACTAGCAGGTATAATGTTGAAGTACTGGTGATTAGAGCTGCAGGAATAGATTATTTTTGTAACTGATTAATCTATCGATTATTTTCTTCGATTAGATTAAGCGATCATTTAAATAGCTGAAAAAATAGTAAAAGTGTGAAAAAGACATGTCTGAAAATGACAAACAGCTTGTCCTTTATTCTCAAACAATCTGATACAACAAACACAAATAGTATAATAGTAAAATGATGTATAAAAAAATCCATATACAAATGACAACAATAACAGTATAATAGTGTATATGTGGAAA
The DNA here is from genome assembly GCA_016785345.1 of Trinectes maculatus. Taxonomy (NCBI): domain Eukaryota; kingdom Metazoa; phylum Chordata; class Actinopteri; order Pleuronectiformes; family Achiridae; genus Trinectes; species Trinectes maculatus. The sequence continues at coordinate 52,524 of JAFBJQ010000506.1, read as the reverse complement.
TACCCATAGATTTATAGATATAGTTATTTGACATTGACAAACATTTAGTTTTTTCTTGAGCTAAAGTTAATGACATAACTAGCGACCACTACATACACTAGCATTAACTTTAATAGCATTGCCTTGTGTTGGCTCTGCTTTCAGCAGTAATGCAGACCAGGGGTCTATTCCATAAAGCAGGCTGAGAAAAGCGAGGCTTAATGTGAATAGCCTGGCTAGACTTAGCCAAAACAAATAAGTTGAGGCTAACTCGGTTCCATAAAGGCTGAGCCGCGTTTAAACAGCCACACTAATTCTAGCCAGGTTCAGCTAGTCAGGCTGATTGCGTGTGCACACCATTCCTAAGCAGCCCATGAAGTCGAACACAGATCAAGCGGATTTACAATGACAAAATGCACGAGGACAGAGCGAGCGGCAGAGCCCTGTGAGGAAATCAAACATATAATAAGGAATAGAGGCAACACGGCAGCAACACATAAACTCAGAGAGAAAGACCGACAGGAAACTGCCGATTGGTTAAATGCGTAAGTATCTACAACCCAAGTTAAGCTGCCATTAAATAAATACCACTGAGTTAAAGCTTGGACATAATACACAATTTATATATATAATGTATAACAAAACATACAGGCTGTCAATCCTAACATTAAACGTTTAACTATTAAACAGCGCCTGTGGGGTGGTGGTGTGCAGGGGGGCGGGGGGTGTCGGACGTCGCAGCAAGTTAATAGATTAAAAAATATATATATATAAACATTGTTCAGAGTGGTATGTATGTCCACAAGCTATATTTACACTTGGATATCATCTGCACTAATTCCAATCCAATGTGTTTATTTTACAGATGTGAAAAAAACGATATGACGGACACGGGGGGGGGCATGGGGGGGCACCACCAGCTGAATTCACGCCAGCGGAGGAGCTGTCACTC
>JAFBJQ010000506.1:0-51584 GCA_016785345.1 Trinectes maculatus | reverse complement strand
GGGGGGGGGGGGGGGGGGGGGGGGGGCATCCTCACAAACTATGCCCCCCAGTACAAGGGCTAAAATACTGGGAACACTTTTTAAAGCTAAGTAGACCACGCGCACAGTGTGTGGGACTGTTGTGCTTGTGTCTCTAGAGAATCTGTATCTCTCATATAAATGATTGTCTGGAAAAGCCTACGGATCAAATGGCATGGATTGGGTTATTATTTTAATTGTAATATTTAATATTTTAAATGTAACTAATACATATTCTTTAAAACAGTGTTTCACAATGTATTTTATTTAATATTTTATTGATGGTGATCTTCCTGTTTTTAAAAAACGCTTAAAAACCCACTTCTTTTCTTTGGCTTTTCTCTTTTCTTTCAGATAAGTGTCACTGTTAAGTGGCGACTCAGGCTAAGCAGGCTAAGCCTGACATTTAGCCTGGTCCGGACCAGGCTAGTTTGCCAGCATAAGTTGCCGTGGTAACTTAGTTTGAACTATGCTAAGCTTGCTTTATGGAACCGAATCCACTCTAAAATAAGCCAGACTAACGAAATAAGCATGTCTTATTTGGTAATCCTGCTTTATGGAATAGGCCCCTGCTGTTTTCGCTACAAACGCTGCATCACTGAAGTCCTGCTCCTGTGATAAACAAGCTCTGTACCACTCTGGATGTGTTGTACTGTACAGGGGGTCCTCGAGTTACGACGGAGATCCGTTCCTGAGAATGTGTCGTAACTGTATCTGTATCGTAATTTCGATGTAAGTCGGAACGTACATTCATTGTGCCATTGTGCCACCAGATGTCGCTATAACACCACCTAAAATAAGACTTTATTATGGTGAATTGCCTTTTTTGTCCCTCTTGACACACCGTAGAGGTTGAGATCACGAGTGTAATGAGAATTTCCTTTAGATTTCTGTTATCAACCATGGAGACCCTGTGTTGTGAATAAACCTACGGTATCGCCACGATCCCGAACGCATCTGTGTCCGTGTGCATCTCCTTACCGGCTGCCGCTGCACCCCCCTTTTAGTTTAGCTTTTAGTTTTGTTATTCTGAAAGGAGCCGTTGATACAAATCTGCATGGGTGGACTGTGCTGTGCATTTGATTGCATCAGAAAGAGAAATGCATTAACTCATTATATTAAGTTTGGCTTTGATTAGATGACAAATCATATATATTTTAGTAATTTACACTCTGTGTCCATATTCAGTTAGTAGGCAAAAAGCTTTCTGTTTACACAAGCATGTCAATCTCAATGTGTGTGAATCGTCAAGTGGTATACATTTTCAGGTGTTAGTATTAACTGGGGCGGTTGTTAGCACTGGTGCCTCACAGGGACGGATAGTGAATAAATGGATGGATAGTTAGGACAGAGCTTAAACATATCAATATGCATGTACATTTTAGGGATGAGCGATGATACGATGATATCGTCCATCGTGACTGTTGACGGGCATTAGGATGGAAACCAACATTGCGATGCCGCGCCCCCAACTAGCCAATCACACACTAATTACAGTCTGCGCTGTTAAAGGTTGATTTCCATGTCACAATTGTGTGCAATAGAACCATTTACAATATAATACAGTCACTGGGAATTTGTATCAGCCTATTTGAATTCTAGACAGGGGGTGTAAAACAAGCTATTACTCTGGGTTAACACACGCTCGGAGCTGATCCAGAAATTGGTTCCGTTGAATTGTTGCCCGCGCTCACATATTAGACACAAGGCTCCTGAAAAAAACATGACGTGTCCGCCAAAGACATCAGAGCACAGAGAGACTCCCTATGACCCCTGTTTACAGCTGATCCACACACATGCACACACTATCTTTCTCTGTCTCTCTATGCCAGTGATTTTCAACCAGTGTGCCATGAGAGATTGTCAGGTGTGCCGTGGGAAATTGTCCAATTTCACTTAATTGGTCAAAATGATATTTTGTCATTCCAAATGATTGTTTGTGCCTGTGTTATGGCCCGAGGGCAAGGACTGAATGTTGCCAGACGCAATGATGACATGTCTGCAGACATCAAAAGCGTTGTTTTGGAAACTTTTTGTAACATTTTCTAACTTTTTTGATTGCTGGTGTGCAACAGGATTTTGTTTAAAACATTTGCTGTGGCTCAAAAAAGGTTGAAAAACAATGCTCTATGCGATCTATACCTGCTCACCGCCCTGCTGCATTCACCAGCACGCAGACACTGGGCTTCTCTCTAAAATTCTCTGTGTGCTATATTCAGTGTTTAACTGTAGATACCGTGATTACCAGTAAAGGAGACATCGCCCATCCCTAGTACATGTAGTATGCTTATTTATTTGAAATGAGCCAAAACAGAGGGCTCTACCTAAAAATGTGGAGTCAAAAAGTCAAACCTGACACAACTTCTCAGTCATCATTTAAGCAAGGTACAAGAGCACATCCGTCCCTGTTGGACTACTTTGTGATAAGACCAGATTATTTCTGTTTACATGGTAAAAGTATCAAAAGTTTCAAACTCAGTTCATCTGGTATGCATTTACAGGGGGTCCTCGAGTTACGACGGAGATCCGTTCCTGAGAATGTGTCGTAACCGAATTTCGACGTAAGTCGGAACATACATTCATTGTGCCATTGTGCCACCAGATGTCGCTATAACACCACGCTAAAATAAGAGTTTATTATGGTGAATTGCCTTTTTTGTCCCTCTTGACACACTGTAGGGGTTGAGATCACGAGTGTAATGAGAATTTCCTTTAGATTTCTGATATCAACCGTGTTGTAACCACGAAAACAACGTAACTCGCGACCCTCGTAACTCGAGGACCCCCTGTAAATTGATTAAATTTTATGCCTCAAACAACAGAGCATCATCAATGTTTTAAGGCAGTTTTAAGTCTTTTTTCCAGTTGGAATCTCAGTAGAAATGATATACGATTAAGTAGGTTACAGGGGGTACAAAAAGCAGCCATGTAAAAAGACAAGATGACATATATAGTACTTACTTGTGAGCTGGGCCAGACTGTCCGGCAGGCAGACGAGCTTGTTGTGACATAGGTTCAGTTTCTGCAGGCAGGTGAGATGACCCAGGCTAGACGGCAGACCCTTCAGATGGTTGTTGGACAGGTCCTTCAACCAATATCACCAAACAGGACATCTCAGTAACCCAATCATATGGCATGGGGGAAAGAATAACGTGCTGGGATCGCAATGTCCTAGATACAGTTTGTGTTTGTTACCAGCTCAGTCAGGTTCTCCAGCTGGCCAAGCTCCTCTGGCAGGTTCTCCAGCAGGTTCTGCTGTATGGTGAGGCTCAGAAGGTTCTTCAAAGTGCACACCTCCACTGGCAGCGATGTCAGCTGGTTATGACTTACCACACAGGACAACCAACATATATCTTTCAGGTCACATTAAAATCATGAATATATGGGGTGATGCGCCACCATCCCAGACCTGCGCTACCATCAAGCTAGGGAACTTGAGGTTGCCGGTTATAGCCCAGATTGGCTGGAAAAATGGGAGAGGTGTTACCATCTGTCCGATGCCGTCCACCACCTTGGTCCATTGAGCAAGGACATTAACCCCCAAATTTGCTCCCTGGGCGCTTCCTGTGGGGGGGGGCACAGCCTCCGTGTGCATGCTACTCTATGGGCCTGATTTACTAACGTTTTACGCGTGCAAAAACTGGATTGAGTGCGCAAACTAACCGGATATGACGTGCTGTTTTGCCCTTAGACGGCCAAAATAGCATGCGCAATCCATTTTGCGTGTTTGCCTTAATGAATATGAATATGCGTCTCCGCAGAACACGCATAATATTGGGCGGAGTAACTGTAAACAGAGGTAGCACATGCAATGTTACCAACCCGGAAACTGAATGCGTTCACTAATTTATCTTTATTTAGCACGTTTGAAATAACTTGCACAGCTCTGGGCACAGGTGGCTGCGGTTGTTGTAACAAGGAGGAGACATCGGCATAACGAAAGGTGACGGAGAGAACAAGTCTTTTCTGCTGGCGTCAACATGTTTGGAATGATGGAAGAAACAATAACAGAGACACGTCGCCTTTCCATCGATGTCATATCAGAGCTTCTGGAGGAGCTATGGGCTGATTTGGAAACAGTGACAAGCAGGGCCGGACTGGGACAAAAAAAACGGCCCTGGCATTTTGGAGCAGATCCAAACACCGGGCCGCTGGTTAGTGTAACAAGTGGACTGTTACAACCGGGGTTCCTAGGGGAACTGTTTTGAGACTGGATAGTGGCGTGTGTGGAGCTGTTATGCTGGGTGTTCCATAAAGTTAACAGTAAGCAAGTGTACTGCTTTAACCGTCCATTCTGTATAGTCCGATAAGACAGAACAGAATGAAACAGTTAGGAAACAAACTCTTGCGCTGTCATGTTTTTTGCTGAATGCATTACACAGACAGGAGCAAAGTGAAACGGGCTGGTGTTTAACAGTGGGGTTGGGTCAATTGTCAATCAGCCGCTGATCTACTGGGTTTATGGGCTGCTCAGACCAATATATAAATAAAAAAGAACACATTACATACCACACAACAGGGCTTTGATGTGGATGCTGGCTTCCCCCAAATTATTGGACCAATAGACTGCACACATACCCTCCCTCACCCCCCACCCCCATCCAACAGACAGCACATTTGTATAAACCGCAAACGCATGCACTCGTTAAATGTGCAACTTGTGTGCGATTCATTCCTCACATTAATGACAAATATGTGACAGCAGTTTACTTTAAGGTGACAGTGCACACCCCCTACACCCCTTCCTCATGACACCTGTACTCAACCCGACCACTCCAGCAGAACACCACTACAACGCAGCCGCATTAGAAAGCAGACCATCGTGGAGCGCACCTTTGCCGTGTTTTAAAGCAGGTTCCATTGTTTGGACAGACACTGGAGGAGCCGAGATAAGCGTTGTCTGTTTCGTGCTGCATAACATTGCAAATCACCACAGATTGCTGCGGGACTGCAGACAGGGGGCAGTCTGATTCAGAGCCATGTTTCATAAATCATTTGAGGTATGCATTTGTTTTATTTTCCACACAATTAAACAAAGAGAAAAACACCTTGATCAAACACAGCTATATAGAATATATTGTGAACATATTGTGGGGCACAGGCATTATAGCCTAACAATACTGCCTAACAAAACTGAAATAATAATAGCCAACAAAAAACAAGAACCCAGCCTATATTTAAAAGAAATTAATGTTGAAATTGCCTATGTCTATTTTCTCATTTTGGCAGGTTACGATGGTGTCCACTCTGCGTAACGCACGTTCATCTCCTCCTGCGCTCTCCCCTCCCTCACTCCCTGCTCAGATGAAAAAACCCAATGATGTTTCTCCTTTGAAAAAACAATCAAAAACAGATGATTGTTATCTATAAATATCAAATCGTAAGAATAACACTAAAATGCTGCTTCATTATATTAAAATAAATGCATCCAAATAAAAACATTATGAATGACTAAAACCAATCATGCTGCTATTGGATGCTTGAATTTCCATCGGGTTAAATAAAGTATCTATCTTTTAATTGATCTTTACGCGGTTTCAGTGTATATTCAATTAAGCGTTAACACAGGAAGCACATTCTTTTTTTCACCTATCTGAATATTAATTATTAAAAATATTTATTAAATGTATCAAATAAAAGAAATGCATGTTTGTGCTATTATGATCAACTGTTTTATTTGCCTAAGTTTTATTATGAGCTATCTCTTTCCTTGGTTCTTCTTCGTAGATCTTGCCATCTTCTCTTAATTTCACCTGTCGTTCTTCTTGTGTTACATACAGCATTTACTTTTTCACAGACAGCCTCCCATACCGCGTTTATGGAAAATGGCACTTTAAAGTAGAAAAGTATCAACTGCTATTACATATTTATCATTACTATTGTTTCTTCCGTCATTCATCAAACATGTTGATGCGAGCAGAAAAGACTTGTTCTCTCCGTCACCTTTCGTTGTGCTGATGTCTCCTCCTTGTTACAACAACCGCAGCCATGTTTGCGCAGAGCTGTGCCAGTTAGTACATGGCTTTCGGAAACGCAAAATAAAGACGCAAAATCCATGCTTTTTCGGGTTTAGTAAACCAGATTTTTGCACGCTCTCTTCATCTTCTGCACCAACTCCGCCCAACATTTTGCGTGTTCTGGCAGACACACCCACATTTCCATATTTATGATGGCAAACACGCAAAATGAATTGTGTGTGCTATTTCGGTCGTTTGAGGGACGCAATCCTCGTTGTGTCCGGTTAGTAGATCATCTTCAACATGTGTTTGTGCGCAAGTTGGCACTCGATTTTACACACACACGATTTAGTAAATCACGAACGAGAGAGTGAGAAACACACTGCGAAAACCTAATTTAAATAGGGCGGGCTCCACCACACCTCTTCATCTTCATCTTCTTCTACCACTATTATATTATATTATATTATATTATATTATATTATATTATATTATATTATATTATATTATATTATATTATTCTACTTGTATAATTAATAATTATAAGTCATGTTGTTGATGTGTTGTGTAGGGTGTAGGTCAGAGGTCAGAGGATGTCACACCCTGTACTCTTTGTTAAAAGCCCTATGAGGCAAATTGCAATTTGTTATTCACAAATTGGGCTATACAAATAAAATTTGATTGATTGATTGATCTTCATGTACAGTGGGTGTAGCCCCACTAAGCCCTACTTATTTACCTAGGTATATCTTTTATTACTATCTGCCATTTTGTAGTGGCCAGAGACTTGGGACCTATCATTGACTCCTCTGTTAAATCCACAGCTGAAGGTGAAGGCAGTGGCAAGAGAAAGTAGACTGTCAATGAAATTTCCCCACTGCTGGGCTAATAAAGGAATTTCTTATCTTATTTTGTCTTACTGCCAGAGGTGCACAATATACATTCAGTGCTGGCTATAGTAACCAACAACCAATATCACTAAAAATTCCTTACACAGTGCTCCACTGTTCCAGAACCAGGTGCAGCCACTTCTATGTCCCATTGACTGTGGTGGCAGCTGATCGTAGAACATGCTCTGGAGCTGCAGGACCTGGATTCAGCACCGCACTCAACGCACCACTACCACTATTATGTTATGTTATGTTATGTTATGTTATGTTATGTTATGTTATTCTACTTGTATAATTAATAATTATAAGTCATTTTGTTGATGTGTTGTGTACACGTTTTTCCTCACCCTTGTTGAGGGTGTAGGTCAGAGGATGTCACACCCTGTACTCTTTGTTAAAGCCCTATGAGGCAAATTGCAATTTGTGAATATGGGCTACACAAATAAAATTGGATTGATTGATTGATTGATTGATTGACATATATCTGTATTGTCACTGATACATTCTGCATAACCTATGGCATCTGTTTCACTGTCTTTAGGTGGAGGGGGGTTCTAAAGTGATGGTCACCAGAGCACTTTAATAGGCAAGACATGTTTAGATTTGGTCCGTTGCTGAGTTAATGTACATTACATTCATATTTGAATTTTTAATATAAACATACAGTACCTTTACACATGTGCACATGTCTGTACCTGAGTCTTAGCTGCTTTAGTTCCTGCAGTTCTCCCAAGGCACCAGGTAAACTGCTCAGCTTGTTGTCATGGAGCTGCCAGAGAAAAACATTTGAGATCAGCTGGTATTAAAATCTCATCATCTTTTAGATAATGTCTCACAGTAACTCTGCGATCATCAATATCTAAACAATATGCAATGTGCCGGCAGAATGATGTGCGATAGACAAAGTGTTGCATTTAGTGAACGGGTAAAAGCAAAATTGCGGTGTAAAGCTTTGAGTGTTCTACAACTGTACAATGTAAAAACAGTCACTTCATCATAAGAGAAGGCACCAGAATTGATGCAATATGTTTACTAAGAGACAAAATGGTTCGGTAGAGAGAAGGTTATAGTGTTAAAGAGTTTGGCTAGTTATGTTACATGAGCTGTGGTTATTTTCATCCAATGTTTTGTTTAGTTTCAGTCTCAGGTACATGACAACATTAGGCTTGCAACATCATACCATTTATAAAAGAGATTTTGTGCTGTCTTGGCTCATTCAAAATTAAAATATAAACCCAAAAGAGCGTTTTGTATTTCTGCAATGAAACTGAAGTAGTATTTCACTAAACCAATCTCATATGTTGGAGCTCGATGTGCTTCTTTCCACGGACATAGTATATTTAGGAGTAGTATAAGTAGGAGTTGTATGATACTTATTTGAGTAAGGAATCAAACTGACTGGACTTACTTAGCTGGTGTTACTCACATCTAGGGTAATAAGTCCTGGCAATAGTTTAATATCATTAGACAGCTGTGTCAGCAGATTGGATGAGAGCAGTAGTTTGGTGAGATCAGTCTGTTCCCACCACCGATCTGATGTTCCAAAGCTCAGGTTCTGCTGTGCCTCCTCTGGGGTGTCAATATTTAGACGATACACATTCTGAGGGACTGAAACAAGTGGTAATTAAATTGTAGCAATCTCTCTCTCGCACACGCATGCACGCACACGCACACACACACACACACACACACACACACACACACACACACACACACACACACACACACACAAATACAAATCAGGTCAGCCCCAAATATCAGCTTCAGTGAGTAGTACAAAAAAATCAGCGTTCTATTTTATACTTGCGTACTCTTCTGAACAACATATGATTACTTTACTTATCTTATTTTATCTTACTACAAACACCATAAGGTTGCTTTTGCTGCTTTAATTAGCTTAATCTCTGACACAGTTCACAGACTTTGAGATTAAAGTCGTGAATTTACGAGAAAAAAAGTAGTATATTTACAAGGATAAAGTCGTTAATTTACAAAACAACACTTGTAAATTTACGAGAATAAAGTTGTTAATTTACGAGAAAAAAGTCATAATGTTTTAACCTGTTGTTTTAGAGGAGGAAAGTTGTTAAAATAAAAAGTTAAGATAAGATATTCCTTTATTCGTCCCACAGTGAGGAAATTTCAACGTTACAGCAGCCACAGGGATAGCAGTGTGCATTAAACAGCAATGTGCATTAAACAGATAATAAAAGAGTAGTAAAAAATAAAAAAATAAAGAAATTGCAACAAAACACCAGACATCTCGGAAAAAAAAAACTAAATTGTACTAAGTTGTACTTCAGTGTGTGTGTTACAAACAAGGAGATACTTAATATTTTGGCACATTAGCACCACATTGTCATCAGTATCAGGACCTTGAAAAGAATATGCAAGAAATGCATACTATTCCCACAGGACAAGCATGTGTGATGTCAACCATTGGTTTTGCCGAGGGCACGCATGAAGCCCGTTTTCAAAATCGCCATTTAGCAGCATGGACCCGGAGAGAACCTTCCAGAGGAAAGCGTCTCCAGACAGTGCTGACCTGCCGACTGTACTGGCAGCCTCATACTAGGGATGGGTGATGATACAATATCATTGTCCATCGAGATCGCTGACAGAAATCACGATGGGAAACCAACATCACAATGCCACGCCCCAAGCTCGCCAATCACGCACTAATTACAGTCTGCACTGTTAAATGTTGTTAAAAGTTGATTTCCCCGTCGCAATTGTGAGCTATAGAACCATTTACAATATCATACAATCAAAGGGATCTTGGATCAGCCTATTTGAATTCTACAGGGAGTGTGAACAACCGATAACGCCGGGTTAATGATGACACGTGAGCGGAGCTGATCCAGAAAACATCGGAGCTGGTCGAACCTGGTTCCGACGCGTCCGCCAGAGACATCAGAGCACAGAGAGACTTCCTGTGACTTCCGTTTACAGCTGATCCACACACACAAACAAACACACACACACACACACACACACACACACACAGCATCTCTCTCTCTGTCTCTCTACGCGATCATCTCTAATCATCATGATTACCAGTAAAGGAAACATCGCCCATCTATACCGCATACAGAGAGTGGGTGGTGTTAACCTCAGGAAAACCACACCTCTAATGAGGAACTTAAATGCCCCTAGCGTTTCAAAAAAAAAAGATGGCCCACCAGCTCATAAAAGTTCTTACAATTATATACAGAATGAGACCAAAATGATCCACTGACATTTTTTGAGCAAGAAAATCACTGCTACATTTGTATGGTGGTGGATGGGGGAAAACCGAGTGGATCCTCAAAGGTACTACCATAGACATAACAGAGGAGTAGACGCCGCATCAACCGCTACTGCTTACTGGCGCTGACGAGCCATGGGGTCACCATCTTGGACAAGTCGCCCACTCCACTCCACGCAATCTGTCTGTCTGGTGCAATGAACTGTCAGCGCATTTAATTAATCGTACTTCACTCAATTTGAACTAATTTTCATGCGGTTTTCTTTTTTTTTGCTGCAAAGGTCATACATGTAGGTATGATACAGGACACATGGTTCGGCATGTTTTAACATTCATCGTGGGCTTAACAATAGAATATTCTGATATGATATAGAGTGACCAAACATCCGAGATCAAAACTCGGAACATAATCCCAAAAAAGGGGTAAAAAATGGGGACAATTCCAGTTTGACTAGCAATCTGATTGAAACCTAATGTTGTGTCTTCAAAAACAAAACTGGTACAGTTCTAGGTAGTTTTTTGCAGGACAGGCAACCAAATAACAGGGACTGTCATCCTGTGATATGTGATAGACAGGTATTTTGCAAATCACACACTATAAATATGCCCCAGAAGCAGAAACAGATAGTGGCAGTAAAGTCAGATGTTTTAATAAATTGAAGAAACAATATGATCATTAATCATTGTCTAAAAAGCCAGGTGTGACCATGTGAACCTCTGGAAACTTGTTTCTTATGTGTTATTGTAACTATGAGCGACCCAAGCTGGCAGCTACTACTCCTCTACTCCTCTATCATGTCTATGGGTACTACAGCTTTTTGGCTCCATTTTCTGGATCCGGAAGCTTCATCCATAGTTACCGTAAATTCCGGACTATAAGCCGCTACTTTTTTCCCACACTTTGAACACTGCGGCCTATAATACGGTGCGGCTAATACATGTTTTTTTTCATGGGGCGATACACTCATTGTGCCATTGTGTATACATTGTGCCACCAGATGTCGCTATAACACCACGCTAAACTAAGAGTTTATTATGGTGAATTGCCTTTTGTCCCTCTTGTCCCTCTTGACACACCGTAGGGGTTGAGGCCGGCCGGCCATTTTACATAAGTAAACACAGCTGTGGAGGTGCCGGCACTCTCTGCAGCGCTGAGAGCGCTTCACAGTCAAACTGATACGTTTGATGAAGCGGTTTACATTTAGTTGTGTCCCATTTCAGGGTTTTACATTCTCTGTCTCTCTGCAGTGCTGAGAGACAGAGCGAGCGCTCAGCAACTCTTCCAGTGTGACGTCTGTACGTATTTACGGGGCAAACCGCTTAATCCGAAACAAGGAAGTTCACGGGAGATGTGTCATAACTACGAAAACGACGTAATTCACCACCGATGTAATTAGAGGACCCCCTGTATCTCATACAACGGGGGACACATGCGGCTTAAAATCCGGTGCGGCCTATAGAAGTACAAAATTGTTTTTCTTTCTAAAATTGGAGCGTGCGGCGTATAATCAGGTGCGCTCTGTAGTCCGGAATTTACGGTATATACAGTGTATGTCTATTCCGCAGAAAGAACCAGACGGAGGAGTGAGGCAGAGCACAGCCCTGACATTTACATGAGCTTTACAGATATTTCTCTCATGTTCCCTGTAGTAAACACAGGTTCTCTTTCATCTCAGGTCCATTTACTGGTCTCAACTTGCATAAAATGCATAAATGGTTGAATTATTTATTAGAATTTATGGGAGATTTTCAGATAGCAGTGATCATAAACAACAGAGCAACCATCGTGGTGACGATATTTGAACAATCATGTGACCGCAGAGGGGTTTCCTATTGTGTGTACCGACTTCCATTTTAAAATGGAACAGCCTACCATATCCACTTATTGGTACAATTACGACTTTTTTCTTGTAAATTTATGACTTTATTCTTGTAAATTAACAACTTTTCCATCCATATCCATGTAATATAGTAGATAACATTATATACAATACAAACTGCAAATAATAATAAAAAATACAAAAAAATGCTGTACTTCATTGCTGTACTTCATTGCTCAGTGTTATACCATGGCCGCGCAAGCTAACTGATGTGACAGGACAGTCAGAGTTACCTGGGGCCTCATTTATCAAACCATGCGTAGGAATCATACTAAAAACGATCTTACGCACAAAGCTGGAAAATGGCACACGCCCAAAAAAATTCAGATTTATCAAAGTGTGCGCACGCCGGATTCCACGCTCTTTTGCTTCATACATCCCAATCAGCATGAAATTGAGCGCACATGCACGAGCACAGGACTCCGCCCTTTCTCCGCCCACAAGAAGACTCATTGTAATATTGTGACATCCTCGCGGAAGAGTTTTAGGACTGAACCGCATGTATGTCAATCAGCGTGTGAGGCCTGATTGGTTGAGCTGAGTGGGAGGTGGGCTCTGTGTGGCGGAGGCTTTCGTACTAATTCGGCAGACCTTCGGCTCGTCTGTTCAGCTCGTTTGAGTGTCGATGCTCAGCGTTCAGCGTTCACGCTGTATTTTCTTAAGGAAATGCCCTTTTTCTACTTCTCTGTGGAATGAGCCTGTCACCTGAGTAGTGATCACCTGTAAGGGAAATGGTGATGCGGGACTCGCACAGCAATACGGGTGATTGCTGTGGCTCTGTCAAAGCCACGCCCACCTCGGCACAGGTTCCAACATGATCGCTCTTATGATAGATGTAAAACAGCTGATGAGCTGTTCGTCATCATGGGCTAAAACATCAGCGCTGCCTTCGGATGGGGCCATTTACTATGTCCTCCAGTGAACCCAAAGCTGCCACTGTTATTATTCCATCCTTTAGCGCATGCTTTTCTATATGCAGGTATAATTAAAAACACGTCCATGTTCGTAAGGCCCATGTGTCAAAATTGTGTTATTATTAATAATAATAATAATAATAATAATGAGTAATGATTTCATTTTTTATCACACTCTTTCCATCATTCCCAATTATTGCAATTCACTGCATCGTCTCTAAGTGCCGCCAACGGACAAAACCTCAAAACATATTAGAAATGGGCGTACGCCAGGTTAGACGCTGCCGTGGCGGTCCGCACCATCTATGGTCCGCACATTCTCACGTTCATTTCACTCTTGATAAATCTGACCGCGAGCGTGAAAGATGGCGTACGCCACGTTTTTGGGCGTACGCAACGTTGAAAAATTAGGCCCCTGCTGGTGCTGTGACAGTGTAAGGCAGGGGTGGGCAATTAATTTTTACAAGGGGCCACATGAGAAACCTGAATTGTGTCAGGGGGCCACACCAAGTAGCTGGGTGGTGTCCCCTACATCGCAGCTCTCATCCATACAGTGGCGATTCAAATTCGAATCCTTAAACAAAACGACCTGTGTACCACAGATTAAGCTTTACCTTTCATTTCTGAGAAAGAAATACTTGGCAGTCCATGTGTTGTTGAAAACATGGCATTCGTTACCAATCTTGAGGCCAACCTGGCTAGCGTCACTTATCACTGTTCACCTTCACTCACAACACACGCACGCACATACGTCGATACGGAGGTAATACAAACGTAAATGTAAATGCTTTTCAAAGTAAAATTTCAAATTTCAAAATAAAAGCAGCACAGTTGTATTGCAAGCATGACACAGATATTTGTTTAATTTATGTTGTAATTTATGATTGGCATCACGCGGGCCGGACAGAGACGTAGAAAGGGCCGGATGTGGCCCGCGGGCCGTAATTTGCCCAGGTCTGGTGTAAGATAACAGAAGTCTCAGAAGACACTGATTGATCATCACCATCTTTTATAATTGATGGTGTAAGGATGAATTAGCCCACTATGGTTTGAATAGGGTATGCTATCTTTTTATAAGGTTACAAACGGAACAGACAGTGTTACAGTTTGCCTTGTGCTGTGTCATTGTTAGCTAAATGGTAAAACATGACAGACAGTATTACAGTTTGCCTTGTGCTGTGTCATTGTTAGCTAAATGGTAAAACATGACAGACAGTGTTGTAGTTTGCCTGGTGTTGTGTCAGTATAAGCTAACTGATAAACGGGACAGACAGTGTTACAACTTGCCCGGTGTTGTAGCAGTTTAAGCTAACTGATAAACGGGCAATAGTTTGCATGGTGCTGTGGCAATGTAAGGTAACTGATAATCGGGACAGTCAGTGTTGTAGTTTGCCTGGTGTTATGGCAGTGTCAACTAAATGATCAGCGGGACAGACGGTGCTGTAGTTTTCCCGGTGTTGTGGCAGGTTCAGCTCATTGATAAAACTGGTATACCTTCAGTTAACCCTCGGCCGGACAGGTTCAGCTGCCCACTCTTCCTAGCTGCCATTAGCAGACCGTTGGGGACGGTGTCCTTAGGATTCTCCGTCCTGAAACCCGCCAGAGGGTCCACCTTGTCTGCTCTCCTGAACCGAGACATTGTTCGCAGCGTGTTCGAGCTCGGTATGGTCCGTGTCTGGATGTCACCTCTTCTCAAAGCGTCCTAATTTCCGACCGCCACAACAGCGACAAACACAACTTCCGTCCGCAATCCTTCAGAGTAAAAGCCTGGCTCCGCCATAGCGTTTTACGTTACTGCAGAGTCTTCCGTTTTTCCTTGCCCACCATAAAATAAAACTGATAGCTTTTTAAATATACAACCCAGTCTAAAGTTGCCATGTGATTTTAATGTAATTTGCTTAACATTATTTATTAATCATTAATTATGTCTTTCTGCAGCCTCTCATTTTTCTTGCAATGATTTTATTTGTATCCTTGCACTACAGTATTTATGAATTTACTTATACTTGTTTTTGCTCATTCCTCTGCCATATTTTATTTTTAAAGCACCCCCCCCCCTTGTGGTGTATAAATAAAAGTGACTATTTTTTCAACATTTGCAAAATGTCACCTACCTACATCAGGACCTGATCTAACCATGTTGTAGCCATAGGCAAGATTATGATTTTGCCTCCTGGGATATCCCTTACCCATTTACCAATACAAAGGATTGTAGTGTAGCTATTGCAGAAATACCAGCTAACTATAATAATAATGGGATGTCTCATTCCTATTTTCAAATTGCTTCTCGACAGGTACAGAGTATATTATTATCTTATAAGAAGCTAATCTTTGTCCCACGCAGTAGGGCAAAGATCAAAAAAATCTAACACACACTATACTAGTAACATCCATATCCATGTAATATAGTACATACTATTATATACAATACAAACTGCAAATAATAATACAAAATACAAAAAAATGCTGTACTTCATTTTAGGGGCGTCAGTGAAATAATTTCGTCATCGTCATCATTGACGAAAACAACACTGCTTATACTCCCAGGTGCATGTACTTGGCACTCATGCAACATTCCAAGAGGGATTCAGGTTTGAAGCCGAGTTCAGCCAAGGGTCTTCTGTGAGGAGTTTGTGTGTTCTCCTCATGTCAGTGTGGGTTTTCTGTGGGTATGTGGGTATTTCTTACCACAGTCCAAAGACATGCATATTAGGGTTAGGTTAACTGGAGGAAGATCCCAAACCTTTTCCTTCACTTTCAACATAAAATACAAAAGGCCCTTTATCGAGCTAGTATTTTTATCTTTCTGATCTGGGCTACTGTAGAAGCATAGCAGACTCTATGGAGGAGGACACCTTCCTGATGAAGATATAAAGGGCTTGTTATTTGGACCAAATACAACTGTTCTTTAGTTCAGGTGATTATATAATAATGAAAATATACATATATATAATATACATGTATAACCGCAGATTCTGACTTCAAATGAGACAGTGTTTTCAGAGTGAGTATCTTCATGTTTATGTAGCATGAAAGCACATATACAGGAAGTGACTGACAACTGCTAACTGCTGTCCACAAGCAGATAATACACACCCCAGAGCAGACCTGGGCAAATTACGGCCCGCGGGCCACATCCGGCCCTTTCTACGTCTCTGTCCGGCCCGCGTGAGGCCAATCATAAATTACAACATAAATTAAACAAAAATCTGTGTCTTGCTTACAATACAACTGTGCTGCTTTTATTTTGAAATTTGAAATTGTATTTTGAAAAGTGTTTACATTTACGTTACTTCCGTATCGTCGTATGTGCGTGCGTGTGTTGTGAGTGAAGGTGAACAGTGATAAGTGACGCTAGCCAGGTTACCCTCAAGATGTCGGCTCACACTAAGAAAAGAAAAGTTGGTAACGAATGCCGTGTTTTCAACAACACATGGACTGCCAAGTATTTCTTTCTCAGAAATGAAAGGTAAAGCTTATCTGAAGAACAGAGCGTCTGACTTTTTTTTTTTTTAACTTGTCCTGTCCGACTTTGACTGTTTTTGTCTGGCTTTGGATGAGAGCTGCGATGTACGTGACACCACCCAGCTACTGTGTGGCCCTCTGACACAATTCAGGTTTCTCATGTGGCCCCTTGTAAAAATTAATTGCCCACCCCTGCCCTAGAGTGACAGTGTCTCTCTGGACTGTGAACTTTGACCACAGGCAGAGATAGGCATGAGGGTAGGTCCAGAGCTGGTGCACGGTGTTCGTAAGTTTAGGCTTACTATTCAGGATGGAGTTGTCTTTTCCTGTGCTGTTGTTGCTGCTGTTTGCTACCAGCTGCTCAGCTAAAGGTAAAAATCTGTCTTGATTTATTCATTTGGTATAGCTTCTTGTAAACCCACCCAGAAATAATGTGTGCTATTGTAATATTTTTCTCAAAACTGTTGCAATTACATTACAATCTTGTCTTGTCTTTAGTGTAACAACATTTGCCCCAAATATTTTTGACTTAAAAGAGAACTCGGGCGAGAAAACAATAAGCAGCATTGTTCAAGATATCTCCGTGATCAGCGTCAGAAAATCATTACAACAGCGTCATAAGACGAGTCGCCTCCTCAATTGACAGTGTGTGGGTATAACTCAAATAATGTTGAAAAACAGTATAAATTATGTGTTTTTAGAAAACACCTTTGAAGAAAGAAGAAACATCTTTTTCTATTAATCCCAACAGTGGGAAATTTACTTTTCTGCATTCCACACACAAATGAGTACATGAGTACAAGCTTGCGGGTAGGCGCATGGTGGCGCATCACCCAAGTCTTTAGCCAACCTGGGATTTGAACCGTTGACCCGTTTGGGTCCAAAGCCTCTTCGTCTCAAGCCTGATTCTCTAGCCGCTTCACCACCACCTCCCCACCTAAGCAACTGATTGTCGAGCTGAGTTACTCCATAGCCACAAATCTTTTTTGTTGTTGTTTTTGTTTTTCTACTCGCACAGAAAACGACTCGTCTTGTAACGATGTTTCCAGGAGATATGAGCGTTTAGAGATTGCCTACACAGGGATAGCATTGGAGCCCCACAGCTGTGTCAGCTGATCACGGAGATATACATGAAGGCACAGAAGCATATCTCTGCATATTTTTTCTCTGTTTTTTTGCTTCTTTCTGCATTGGAGGAGACCAAGGAATTCGACCTGTGTAAAAATGGCCAGAGTTCTCCTTTATTCCTGTAAAGACTGACACGTCAAAAAATAGCCAGAAAATTATATTTTTTGGAACTGAGGTGTTTATTAAACCTTTAAACAAAATGCCCCAAAAATATTTGCCATATCATTTTGTTTTTGATTTTTTTTTTTGTAACACATTTGATCGTTTTTGGCAATTTTTGGCAATGTTAATTTTAGATACAAAAACTAATTTTGCCTATAACATTTTGAAAATATAGAACATTTCAGGCAGTTTTTCTCATTGCAACTCAAGTAGCAAATATGATATAAATGGTTTTAATAAATACACCGCATTTTTTTTCTTCTCAGTTAAAATGTATCTTTAAGTGGCCAAAGAAGAGGACCTTGATCTTCATTACAGCATTAAGAGAGTTGGTCTTCAACATGGTTCAAAACATTATGAAGCTATTATCTCCCCCAAAACAAGCATACAATTTTACAGTAGGATAAAAAAACAAAAACACATATGCCTGTTCTCTTATCAGTTGTGGTTAGATAAGTTATATAGTCATCAGTTCCTGGTTTATTATACTAAAATAATCAGTTGTTCAAGTGAGTCATACCACGTATCTCAACATTCTAAACTCTTTTATAACAGGACTTTATTCAAAACATGAGCAAGTGAGTATGATAACTGGTAGTATGTATTATTATACTCTTCAGCCAGTATTCAGACTGCTGTCTACACTTAATAGAAAAGCAGCACAGAATTTGTTCTTGTAGTATTACTCACTGTGTGTGTGTGTGTGTATGTTGCTTCGTGCTATAGGATCTCAGTCAGTGACTCTTCAGCCCTGGCTTGTGGGTTTGACAGCTGTGGTTGGCTTCCTTTTCATCATTTTCATCATTCTGATTGTTCGCAGACTGCTCAGGAAGAACAGGTCAGCTCCAGACACACATGACACCTGACAATATATGCTGGTATTTTAAGATACTGTTAGGGAAGATGCAGCCGGAGACTATCAGCCACACGGGCTACTCCCCCTCGCCGGGTTCTTTTATGGTGGAGCCTAGAGTCAGCGGCAACTGTTGGGAGGATTTCAGAGTAAAAGAGATGGAGCTGGAAAGTCGAGTGCAGACACGTTTATATACAGGGGGTCCTCGAGTTACGACGGAGATCCGTTCCTGAGAATGTATCGCAACCGAATTTCGACGCAAGTCGGAACATACATTCATTGTGCCATTGTGCATACATTGTGCCGCTAGATTTCGCTATAACACCACCCTACAATAAGAGTTTACTATGGTGAATTGCCTTTTGTCACTGTAGGGGTTGATATCGCGAGTGTAATGAGCATTTCCCTTAGATTTCTGATATCAACCGTGTAGACCCTGGGTTGTGAATAAACCTACGGTATTGCCACAATCCCAAACAGAGACAGAGAGAGCGCTCACCAACTAGTTCCCGTGCCAAGTCTGTACGTATTTACGGGGCAAACCGCTTAAGCCGAAACAAGGAAGTTCATGGGAGATGAAAACTACGTAATTCACGACCGTCGTAACTCGAGGACCCCCTGTAGTTTTGTGAAGTCGGCTAATCAGAGAAACAATATTCCAGTCGCTTTACAGTGCACCATGGTCTTCCCAGACACAGCGCGATCCTGGAAGAGCCCCCAGACTTCTGTGTTTGTTTGTTTTGACCCTAACTTCTGAGTGCCTTAACCTGCAAAAGCAATAATTAAATTACAAAATTATCTTTATGTGGAGTATTTGTCAGGCTCAAGACTCAGACATAGGACCCGGACTCAGAGTTAAGAGAGTGATGTCAAAGTTAAGTCTTGTATTTTTTGACTTAAAAATATAAATATTCCAAAGAACAGAGAGTGCCTCATATAGAGGGACAGTTACAAAAAACTTATCTTCTTACTGAGAAATATCTATGACTGAATCTAAACATAAAGCGCCTCAAAAGAGGGAAATACAAACAATTTACAATCCTAAACTAAAATCACCTCTTGAGAGGGAAAGACAAGATGATATATAAATAACTAAACTATTCTACAAAGCTATGAAAATTACAAAGGCTTAAGGCCAACAAAAAATCCCTCCAATGAGGTTACACTCTGCAACAGGGAAATACTTCACTTGACTTTACTATGACTGCGCTGGTGGACTCAACAAAAGGACAAGACACACTGGCACAGGACAAAGGGGAGGCGCAGACTAAAAGCACACAAGTAGGTAATGGGGAACAGGTGAAAACAATCAGGATCAGGGAAGACAATCAGACTGGTCACACAAGAGGAAGAGCAAGTGACCTGAAACGAAAGGAGAGTTAGTTTAAAAATAAAACAGGATATCACACAACAACATGAAGACCGGACAAAAACACAACTTAACCATATCAATGGCATAACCGTATTCTGATTCACTCTTGATTGTCATGTGTGGAACTCTAGTAATCAACTGGTTTCCATAACACACAACTGCTAGTTTTGGTTAAGAGCTGTGTGTCCGTATGACTGTAGTTTCTGATTAACAGTTGAGTTTAAGGGTGTTTTCACACTTGGTCCCTTTAAGAGGCTGCAGTCACGTGACCTATCTACGGCAAGCGAAGAAGGTTACAATACAATGCAAAAAGGCGAAGCGAACTCGGTGCGCTTTGTGTTCACAACAAGCAGATTAAGTGAACCGTACCATTGATTTTTAGCGAACCGTACTCAGACCACCTCAAGAGGTGGTTTGAGTACGGTTCCATTCAGGGGTGTTTTTAGTGGGTCTGAGTACGGTTTTGTGTTCACACCTGGCAGAAAACATGCTGAGTGTTCATTTGAGTTCATTTAGAGGGCTGAAACGGACCAAGTGTGAAAACACCCTAAGAGACCATGTGACTGATCTCAAAAAACCTGCAACAAAGCAGCAGTCAAGATGAGCTGATGTCACAAAGTAATGAAGAACGAGAGGTATCACATGTTACCATCATTTTCAACTCCCCTTTGGGACAGCAGATGGACTCATCACTTTACATCACTGAATTATAACATATTCCATCCCATTACATTCTATAACAGCATATAACATTACAGCACGTGATCTTCTTCCCCAATTGCTGCCTGTTACCACCAGCAGGGGTGTGCTAGAGATTTCTTCTATCCCTAACTCTTGCCATCTTGTCACTTTACGGGAGCATCAACTCTGTTTTGAGAGAACAGCTCTGCCGAGAGGATGTGTTATAACTCCAGAAACAGATAGAGCTCTTGGCTATCAGAGTATCAGTAAGTGTGTCAGTGCTTTGTTACTGCTGTTCTTGCTGTGAGTGGAAATAGTTTGGACTACTTTATATGTAACACAGGTTGTTACATTCAGGGACAGCAGAGTAATTTGAGGCTTCACAAGATGATCCATTGAAGAGAAAAGAAACCGGAAAGTAGGATGAAGGAAATATTTCAGCAACATCAATCTTTTTTATGCTTTCATCCTTTTTTTTTACATTTGACTTGTAGTCGGGTGCTGGATAATTTGTTGAATGAAATATTTTAAGGGGTTTTAGAGGCAAAGTCTGTTAACTGAAGAATTACAGTGAAGACAGAAGTTAAACTCCCTGATAAACCCAATCCACATCAAGCTCTAACTTGTCTGCTCATTCATGTCTTGTGTTGCAGGGATGCAGATGGATTGGATTATAGCAAGGCTGTGGACCTGGATGACGGTTATAATAAACAAACCAGTCTGTAAAAAAAAAAAGAAAAAAGATCAAATGTCACCTGCTCTGATCTGACAGGTCTGTTAGCGCTCCTGTCACTGAAGAATATGGCTGCAAAACATTTACTGTGATGAAAGGTTGTTCAATCAATCAATCAATTAATCAATCAATCAATCAATCAAATTTTATTTGTATAGCCCATATTCACAAATTGCAATTTGCCTCATAGGGCTGTGTCAGCCAGTATCAATGTCTGGTGTGTTGTTTGTATTAAATATCAAGTGACCAGGGTTGTGTGGATTCATTTGTTATTTTTCTCTCCTTTTTTGAGACAGAAATGAAAAAAGCAAATCATACAGGAATATTGCCTCATGACGGTTATGTTGATTGTTGCCTTTATTGATTTTAACTTTCATAATATAAATAAAAATAAAAGTGCTTCTGGATGAATGCAGCCTGTTGACATCTACATTGTTTCAAACCCACAAATGTTTCCATGCATACATACTCATGCATGCATAAATTCTTTTGGAGAATTCCAAGATTTCCTGCCTGTCAGAAGGAATCTTGGGAAAATGAATCAGGAATATTGCACAGGACATAAAGGCAATGAACCCATGACATTAACAGACTCTTGTGGTCAACTTTAATAAGCTGCTCTGGTTAAGACTTCCGGCAGGATGGTGGACTGGGTGTCTCATAACTTCTGAGCGCTGTCTGTTTGTCCAGTTTTTCAATTACTTCGCCATCTAACTACCTTTATCTGAACCTTTAAGCTTGATAATGTTTTGACTTTTAATAATGGCAAAACACATGTGACATGAAATCTACTGCTCCAGCCTGTGAGAAAACAGCTGCTACCATTCACCACAACTACACAACTAAAATGGAAATCTTGACGGAGAGCCTCATAAGAAAAGACCCATTTTCTCCTGTTAAAAACCAACTGCCGCCAAAATGAGAGACACTACTGGTGAAGGTATGATGGTCATCCTGAAAGCAATAAAATAGCTTACTGACAAAGTGGATGGTCTCAGCACCCAAATACAACAAAATTCAGTTATGCTTGCTAGCGTGACTAAAGCGATTGAGTTTAACACGTCGCACAACACTTTACCACTTCAGAGACTCTGCTCATCGGCTGGGCAGACGAGAGAAAAACAAGACCAAACACGTTATTGTCCAATTCACCCAACCCTAACCCAACTAACTACGGCAGGAATACTCTTGCAGGGAAGCCATGACCAGACCAGTCTATTTACGGGGAAGCAGAAGAGTGAATGAAGATGTCTGGGTGCCTTGTCTGCAGCCTGGGGAAAATTCAGCCACACCTCCTATTACTGTACAGACATAAAGAAACAAACAACAAAAAGAAACACAAAAGCAGGAAACAAAAACACACAGCACCAAGACATAACCAACAAATAGCCAAAAACCCAAAGGTTAGGGTTTTATAAGATATATAATGGTGTTTGAAGACATACTTTGAAATATAAAATCAGACACATATGTATAAGAACAATGTTGCATGCAAATTAATAAAATAGTAAAATATATGCAAGTTAATCAATAAATATTAAAAAGAATAAATGGTGATTTAAAAATAGGGGGTAAAATTCATAGTCAATTTATATCAAATAAGGTGCATACAGTGATATAGGTGTTTGGAATCAGGTGGCAGACACATTTTCTAGTGTCATCGTTTTCATTGGCTTTGCAAAATGCCTCTGTAGCGCCCCCTAGACATTGCAGGTTATTTTGGCTTAGCCTGACGAAATTCGCTACACGTCTTGGTCATGCCCAGACGCACAAAAAAGCCTCTTGACACCATGGTGCCAGGTCCACAGGAAGTCGGCCATTTTGAGTGGAATGTGCATTTTGGCGCCATTTCTGCCCATTTCCACACCGGGCATATGATTTATCTCCTCCTACAGGTTTAATGCTCACGGCATGAAACTTGGCCAGGTTACTATTCAGACATGGAGGATTAAAATTGGCGAACGTTTTTCCAACTTCTGAGGGGTGTGGCCATGGCGCCGTCTCAAATTTGCGCGACTCGCCAGTGTTCGCCACAAAACACAAAATCACTTATAACTTGTGCAAACATTGTCCGATCCTGACCAAACATCACAGGGTGGACACTTGACCCAGCCTGAACACGTACATATGCTCGTAGTGACACTCACCCATAGCGCCACCTGCTGGTGGTTGGAAACGGAAGTTTGTTTCCACACCTCGCATATAATCGAACACCTCCTACAAATTTAATGGTAAAGGCCTCACTCTTGGCCAGGTTGCTCTTCAGGAAATCTTTTTCAACTTTTGAAGGGTGTGGCCATGGCGACGCCTCAAATTTCATGCACTCTCTGTCACTTTAGCAATGACAAATATCCATAAGTTTGCCTCTGTGTTTGTCTTTTTCTACTGCAAGGAAGGTTAATAATGGTGGTTGGAAATGTCAAAATATTTTTAGTGTCTGAATGACAGGCAGAGAGAGGCAACGGAGACAACGTCTGAAATTTAGAGTATACTTTATTCTTGTACAAGAAGGAGCGTTCACAAAGCAACTACACAGTGGAAGTTACAAAGGAAGACTCAAAGTTTGTTGGCCTGCCTTTTTCTACACTTCTGGACCTGGGCATTTACGAAGATAGCTGACACACACATACGTCTCTCCAATTGGGACGGGAACTCTTGTCCCTGGTACAAGGTTAGTTGTGGCATTCAAGACATGATAAGAATTCTTGTCCCTGGTACAAGGCTAGCCACGGCATTCAAGACATAATAAGAAGGCACATCTCCGGGCACTCGTCAGGTCTTATCTTTGAAGCATTACTTCATACAACAAACAGGTCAGGCTGAACAGATCAGAGGCACCAAACACGCCAGAGTAGACAAAGAGCAGGTCAGAGTGATCACACCAACAAAATTCCTGTAACAGGAAACGCCACTTTCAACATGGCAAAGTCCAGCGCATACCCCGACATGCGCACATGCTCGGGCACGGTCATCGCTGCTTGCAGCTTTAATTGTTATTATTATTATTATTATTGTTTACCAAACTTGCTCACAAAATTCGCCAAGGACGTCAGGTGTGGCATGAAACGGTGCAGTTGGGCCATGGTTTTCATTGGCTTCTCAAAAGGCCTCTGTAGCGCCCCCTAGACATTCCAAAAACGCCTCCGCGTTGGGGTTATTTTGGCTTAGCCTGACGAAATTTGCTACACGTCTTGGTCATGCCCAGACGCACAAAAAGGCCTCTAACGGCATGAAACTTGGCCAGGTTACTGTTCAGGTATGGGGGATTAAAAGTTGGCGAAAGATTTTTCAACTTCTGAGTGGTGTGGCCGTGGCGCCGTCTCAAACTTGTGTTTGCCACAAAACACAAAGTCACTTATAACTTGTGCAAACATTGTCCGATCCTGACCAAACGTCATAGGGTGGACCTGGCCTGAACACGTACATATGCTCATAGTGACACTCACCCATAGCGCCACCTGCTGGTGGTTGGAAACGGCAGTTTGTTTTCACACCTCGCACATAATCGAACACCTCGTACAGCCATGGGGGAATAAAAGTTGGTGAACCAACTTCTAAATGGTGTGGCCGTGGCGACCCCTCAAATTTCAAGCATTGTCTGTGACTTTAGCAATGACAAATCTCCATAAGTTTGGCTGTGTGTTTGTCTTTTTCTCCTGGAAGGAAGGTTAATGGTGGTGGTTGGAAATGTCACTTTTAACATGTCAAAGTCCAGCACATACCCCGACATGCGCACATGCTCGGGCCCGGTCATCACTGCTTTACTTATCATTGTTATGATGTGAGTAAAGGGTTAGGAAGGCATTATGTCACTGACGCGCATGTTTGTATGAGTGTAAGGAAAGTGTAGCTGTTCCATATATCCTGGATTTGTTTTGTCACATTTTCACACTATGTACCTGTAGCATAACACTAAGACCTGTTCACATTTCTTTGATGGCACATGTCATATCCAAATCACATTTTGATAAAGTTGTTGAACTAGAACCTATTGAAATTAGTGTGTGGCTCTGCAATATTGAATATATGGTGGTGTTTGTATAATTGCACATACTATAATACATTTGGTTATGTTTGGCTTTTGTTTGTTTGTTTTCTTTACTTCTTTATCAAATGGCCGCTGAACATTAACCGCTCAGTGTTTGGGTTCGATTTGAACCTGTACAGCGGCTCACCTCCCTTCCCCCTCCTCCCCATCTGTTATCAAAGCAGATCCCAGCTCCCAGTCGGAGGATTACACTCTACTGTGTTGTGTCTCCACACTGGCCACCATCCTCTCACTCCTCTGACTGTGCTGCTGTCTGAGGACCTGTCTGAGGACAATGGGTCTGCTGAAGGTCCTCTCCTCCATCAGAGAGAGAGCTGAAAACCTCCTGAACGAGAAGAATGTGGTGACAGATTTTCTGGGGAAGATGGAGGAGAAGACAGGAATAAAGAAGAAGATCATTGCAGCAGGTATGTCAGCCTTCTTCTCAACCTATAGCCTTCTTCTCAACTTATTGTCCTGCTGATGACAAACACAATCTTTAATTGTTCTGCGGTGGTTCTGTTTACGGTGAGCTTTGTACCTGCCTGTTGCATGTTAATGGAAAAGGATTCACCTAATCCTCCTGTAAACAGGAAGCCAAATGGCACCATACAGCTGCTGTCTGCAAACCTGAACCTGTTCATGTTCTCAAAGTTTTCTGGGTCACCATCTGTGCTACATTTGATTTTTTACGTACAAAATTATGTCTTAAAGCAGCACTGATCAACATATGCATTATAATGCAGCTAATGACATAATGTGCTGCTGTTGGAACCTTTTGTTTAATATAATATATTAAATTATAAAGACTTCTTGTGACCATCATATCTCAAGAGATAGAGTGTCCTGATGAGATTCCTTCACCACCATAACTGGCTCTTATTAACACAAAGGAGCAGAACCTCCACTCTGAGCTTCCCTGAATGTCAGATGTGTTTCCCTGTGCTGTGGGTCAGGAGAGTGGGTAATCCGCTTCTTTAGAGAAGCACTGTATGGATCGGTGTGTGAATCTGTAATCTCATGACTGTACGTGATGTTCAGAATGTGGAGTCATGATGTAGGCTAGTCAATAAAATGGGTGGATAGAGACACACTTATCGTTGCACAGATACAAAAGGTGTGGACTGACTCTAATCACAAACTCATTTAGCTATGTTAATCGTTACTTATGGTCATATGCTAAAAGCATTAAACCAACTATCACGTCCTGGTGCAGGTTACAGGACATTTTCTGGCCTTGTCGTGGTTGGGAACACATTAATCTGTATTATGCAGCCTTTGGTTCTGCATTTTCTTACAGCAGATGACTCTTACGGAGCAGGGAACAGCAGTCTATTCATACCACACTGATGCTCATACAGTGCATCAGTAACACACACTCAGAGGCAGGACATGATGTCAGTGTAGTGCCTGGTGCACAGTGTCCCCCAATTAAAGCAGATTATCTTCAGAGACTGACGGCTGAGCAGTGCAGCCTCCATGTGTGAACAGCAACATAAGCTGATCAGAGGTAGGTCAGTCTTTTTACACAACTCAGAGAGTGTTGTTCCAGTCATCTAATAAATATGAAATGTCTCCTGCATGTCCCATGTCTCATAAAGGTGCCGTCTCACTGACTGGACTCTACCTGGTGTACGGATATGGTGCATCCCTCGTCTGCAACCTGATAGGTTTTGTCTACCCAGCATATTATTCGTAAGTAGGTGTGTTTCTTTCCTTTAGAGACCAGCCTTCCAGCTAGAAGTCCTTCATCAACTTTCCAGTATTAATCTTATTGAGAGGACTGAGATCACTGAACAAAATAGTAAACAGGTTGTTTCAGGTTGTTACAGGTTGTTTCAGTTTCCTGAAGGCCTAAATAATGAACGTTTCATTCATGTCTAAGGTTGCTTTTCTGTGACCTCTGTGACCTCTGTGAATTTTAAGATCAATGTCACCTGCTGCTGTCAGTCTACAATGACAGCATTCCCCTGGACAGAAACTTGCATCCAAACTCTATGTCAGCTGACAGAGTGTGAGAATTGACTCAATAATTATTGAGTCTCAAATAATGTTCTTTTTGAGTATTTTTTCTATGTTAAGTTGTGCAAGAGATTTCAGTGTTTAACTATTAACTATTTGAAGTCAAGGCTTCTCATTTTCACACAGTGATAACAACCAACAGATGTATGAGAATAGTCGAAAATGCTTTTATCTATTATTGATTATCTATTAAGGAGGAGTACAACATTGGCAATAATGTTTAGTGACCTTAACTGAAATCTAGTTTTAATGCAGAGAGAAGAGGGGAAAGTGAGACAACTTATTAATGTAAGGTGATCTGCTATTATTATCCAGACGTAGGTCACTGGTTAAAAATCTCATTTCTGCTTGTATGTGCAGAATCAAAGCCATCGAAAGTCCGTGCAAAGAAGATGACACAAAATGGCTGACTTACTGGGTGGTGTATGGTGTCTTCAGCTTGGGCGAGTTCTTCTCTGATATTTTCCTCTACTGGTTTCCATTTTACTACGCTTTCAAGGTGAGAACACATCACTGAATTAGTGAACAGAAAGTAGCGAGGGTGACAGGAGTCAAAGATCTGACAGAGATGCAAACATGTTTAACACAACAATCTAAAAAAACAAGATAAAACTCAGGGTTAAAAATACTCAGAGAATTGACTAATGAAACACAGGTGAGACATCAAAAAGGCGAAGCCCCGGACTGGACCTCCCAGGACAAATTTAGGACAGATCACGGCAGTTCTGCCTTAAAAATTTGCTCATTTTCTATGCTTTCTTATCACTCCACAAAGTCAAATATGTGTCTAATTTCCATCCCTGGTGCTTCCAGTGTCTCTTCCTGTTGTGGTGCATGGCCCCGATGTCATGGAACGGCTCCCAGATCATCTACAACAAAGTGGTCCGGCCCGTCTTCCTCCGCCACGAGGCCACTGTGGACAACATGGTGAGCGACCTCAGTGGGAAGGCTATGAGTGCTGCTGAGAACCTCACCAGAGAAGGTATAGACAGGTGAAGTGTATAGTTACACAGGAAGCAGCACAAAGCTTTGTCAAACATCACAGTAACCACTCCTCTTCTTTCCACCTTCTTCATCAGTCTTGTCCACTCTGGTGAAGAATAAGGCTCTGGTGACTCCGGTGCCACAGGTCATTCAGTCTGAAGCTAAAAGTTTACCAAGCTCATCAACAGAAACATCATCAGCAAAAAGGGCTCCATCACAGCCAGGCGAAGAACAAGCAGTGCGTATATGCTTCCTCGTTGCACTTTGAAGGCCTCAGATCAGTGTAAAAAAAAAAAGATTAACACGACATGCCATACAGCTAAAGGGCAAAAGTCACTCATTTACTTTAATTCAAACTTTTCAAATCTGCACTCACCACCAAGGAGGTGGATGGTTGTCTGCCCCTGGGCCGTGAGTGCAGTTGTTCTGCCACTGGCAACGCAGCTTACAATAATAGTGTTTTCACTATTATTGTAAGCTGTAAGGACAATCAGTAGCAGAACGCTACTGATTGCCTCTGACTGCTGATCTCAGTCTCTCTGTCCTTGTAGATATATATCACATACTGTGATATACTGGTCATCAATTTTCTTTTATCACTTTCCATCTATTTAGTGGATGAACCCCTTAGTTAAATGACTACCTCCATCCACTGGACAAACATTATATATTCTTGGCTCATCTGCTAGTGAAGTCTTTGTAACAGCAGTGGATAAGCAGCTGCTGGAAACACAGGAAATTACTCTGTAATGAGTTATATTTTAAAACATGCAAAATTATAATTTTTGAGCTTCTTGGTTTCAAATACTTGTGTCCAGTAAAATAAGAAACTATGGAGGGAGTCAAGTTATAATTAATTATAATTAAATTATAATTATAATTAAATCACAGATATAAATAATGGACATAATGTCCCTGTTCATGTCCTAATGGGAGACATTGGCTAACCCAGCTGTCCTCTTTGCCTGTTCCAGCCTTTCCTGGGTTAACCTGTACGGTAAGTTGTATGTTTTGGTGTTGGTATGTGTGATACACAAAGAATATGATGTGAGGAGATTTAGCACAAACCTTAGTGATCCAGTGTTGTAATGGTTTAATGGCAAATCAGCTGTCTTTTTTGGTGGCGCTGGACTGCAGATTTGGCTGCAGCAACAGATGGAGCTTAAGACATTCTGTGACATGACTTTTTCTTGTCTTTAATTTTGCCTGCGTTTGTGTTGTATGTCTGCATGTGAAGATTAAATAATAGTAGCCTTTTTGTGTTATCTTTTCTCTTGATTAAGAAACATTTGTTTTGCCATCAAATGGGTATTGCTAAAACCCATGGCTCTGTGTACATAGACTGTTTTTCTAGTTTGTGAGATTTGTGATCTTGACTTTAAAAAAAAAGGTCTGAACAGGAACGCCCTGAGAGATGAGAGTCTTACAGCACACCTGGTCTTGTACTAAGAGCTGTCCACAAGTGGATTTGTGTGTATTTACAATATATACAATAGGAACATGAGACCTGTGGTCACAGGACACACATATCAAGGAGGATGTTAATACCAGGTCTATATAGCAACATAGAATAATCGCTTTGTAATCATGTGGATTAGTTTGTTTGTCTTTGTTCATTATTGTAACTCAGAGGAGGATCTGAACGTATTTCAATCAGATAAATCCCCTCATTCAGTCATTTTCACTATAACAGAGGCCAGTGGGAGATACACCACACCATTTTTAGTGTAGAAATACCTCCCGTCACCCCTCATGAAAATGAGATCAATACAAATGAGACTGCTGATGCTTTATTTTCCACATATCCTCTTATCTGATAACATCCTTAAAAATAACTTTGTACCACGCTGAACCATCTAAGTCTTAACCTAAACCCAAATACATTTACTGTATCTATGCCTGTGGACAGATTTTGCAAATCTAACTGACCTGTGCATTGACCAAAATGGTCTGTATGGTACATACATTAATAATTATGTGTGATGAGGTATCTGGTGGGAAATAAAATAAAATAACAGAAACAGAATAAAATGTGAGAAGAATATAAAGTAGAAATAAAATATTGCTTCTGCCCTGTGTTCCTGACTTTCTGACAGCAGCTTTTTTTTTTCTCTTGATTTTCAGAGCGTAAGGTAGCAGCAGCAGAGAAGGAAGAGGGTCTGTAAGAATCATTGTCCACCCTGGCACATCCAAAAAGGAAAATACCTCTCATCAAAGAAGCATTTTTTTTTCATATCAGATCAGTCCTATTTCTATTTCATGTGGAGAATATCATACTTTAGAAAACTGTAAACACATTTTATCACTGCTTTAGTTAAATTATTTATTTATTTTTATATTTGTGGATGTTTTTAGACTAAAAGCATCTGGAACCATTCACTGGCTTATGTTTAACAGACGGCAGATTCTCCAGTGAGGGACAATGATTCAGTTTCATCAGTTCACAGCTCTTCACCTGCATTCATTTCATATTTTGGTGTTATGTACTGTATGTTACTTATTTTATGTTTTGTTAATCATGATCAAAACTTAGTTGTTAATTTAAATGATGTTTAGAAATAAAAAAAAATGCTTCTAAAAATTTACCTAAAACAACTTTTCTTTCTGTAGCTGACACGGTTGGATAATAATCAAAGCAAGCTAAATGCTAAAAACAGCATGATAACATGGTCTCGGTGATGTGGTATGATATCTATCAGTGTCTACTAGTGTTTTACCTGCTGTGCAGATATTTAAATATACACATGATGATTTATTTCCAGTCATAAAAGACATGACATAGAAACTGCAGATCATATTGACATTACATTGATCTCTCCCAAAACAAGAAATTGTACCCCTTAAAAAGTATAATAATTTGGTAAAATAATCTGTCACTGGAACCACTGATATGAACGGCTTGAGGGAAACAAAACAGTATGTTTCCATATTTGTGAATATGGGCTATACAAATAAAATTTGATTAATTGATTCCTTGATTGAACATAATAAATTATCCTGAATTCACGTAATATATAAATTAGGGGGAAACAAAATATATAAATACAACAATGTTTATTTTATTTCTTTTAAAGAGGTGAATTTATGGATCAGGTGTACATGTAGAAATCATAAGATTCATTTCAGTGAATGTTGCAAACACACCTTTCAGTCTGGTGTTAATGTGGTGAATTGTTTTCAGCTCTTGGTGTCATTGCCTGTTAAATTTTATTTTAGTTTTAGGATAACTGGATATTGTACCTCAATCTGGACCAGTCATCCGACTTTATTGCTGAGACTCACGAACCTTCTTTTAAGTAGTCACAGAAATCGGAAAACGTTGACATCGGGCAACACCGCCTTCAGAATAAAATAATACAAACTTTAAAATAGGACCCCATTGTGTGCTCAGGAAAGCTGAAAGTCACTATCACTTTGTGACAGTGAATCACACTGATCCACATAATAGAAACGGGAACCGTTTAGGAGCCTACAACAAATGCAATAATAAAGAAAAAATAAAATAAAACGTTCAAGTCAACGTACATGGGTTTTGATGTAAGATATAATTATAAGGTGGGAATTTATTTTGAAATATGTCAACGGAAGTTGTTTTTTTCCATAGCGGCTTTAACAGCGTACGGCGTTAACGAACGTGAAGACTATCTGCTAACTATGGGGCCGACAGGTGAGTTTGGTTTGAAATGTAAGCTTTGTAACGTAACCGGACGACTTTGGAGTGAATTCTGCCTGTGAACTGTAGCGTGTATACCTATAAGTGATTCATTATGCGTTAACAAAAGCTCAATGCTAACACTAGCAAGCTGATATGCTCCATGCTTCGAGTACCTGAGCTAGGTAATTCACATTAACCGGAATAATAGCGTCGCTACTGACTCAAGGGATCTGAACTAAAAGGAAACATATCCGAGTGTGTGTTGAAATACAATCCGTGTTGTTTGTTTGTACATTTACTGTTTCGTTCAGCCATGATGCACGTTAACCCTTTCTGCTTATTCATTGAGCTAACAGTGTTGAGCAATGTGTTGGTCTCTAACGAGTAAGCTTAAGCTCAGCTTAACTCAGAACGCGTGATTTTAAGTCACCGTTTGTTCCCGACAGATGTGGGGAACTAAAAATTGTGATATATTGCACATATAATATCTTTGACCAAGGGCTACATGATAACAAACTGCTTTGTTGTTTGGATACTTATGTGTCCAACACTTTCCTGTCCTGTTGTTGGGTTGTTGCAGGTGAGGTAGTGTTTGGAAGCCCGGTGCCGGTCTGCTCTAAGAACCGGCTGCGTTGGGACCTGAATCCTGAGCAGATCCATCGGCTGTCCGAAGAGCTCATCGGCAAAACCAAGAAGGTGTACGACTGTGTCGGAGCGCTGGACCTTGAGAGCGTCACCTTTGAAAACACACTAAAGGCCCTTGCTGATGTGGAGGTTGAGTACACAGGTCAGTGTCAAATGCATTTTTTTTTAACATTCTGTGTCAAACAGTGTCTTTGAGTCTGAAAATTTATATCGCTGACTTTTATAAAACACCTGTATTATTGATTAGGGCTTCATCAAGACTTGTATTCTTAATTATTGATTAAATAATTAGATGGCCAAAGAAGCCCATCTCTGCTTCTGAAAGTCTAAGGGGATGTCTTCAAATTTCAAATGTAGTGTACTGATTTAATGTAAATATTTTAATAAAAATAATCAAATGATAATTATTAGATCATCAAGGAGTTAAACAGTGCTCTTTTGGTTGACTTTGATTCCTGCTGATATGATGCTCCTCGTAGAGTAAAAGGAGACTCACTCACTGCAGCAGTAAAAATTAAGAGGGACACGATAAAAAAAATCTGAATTAAACTTGGCAATACAGTCTTCATCCCAGGAGTTTTTCCCATTTGGGAGATTAGTCATCTGCTCTGATCAAAGTTGGATGGACCTATGCTGGACTTGACATGAAGTTGTTGTGGCCTCTCAGTATCTGGATACGTGCAATGGAGCTACAGTATTATAGCACAGTGCAAACACTCACTCAGAACTCTGTTTAGTGAAAATAGTTGAAAGCACCTGGTTGGCTGAAGCACTGTGGATTCTGAGAACAAATCTCAGCAAAAGAAAAGGTGACACATTTGACACAAAACACTGCATTATCGTTTTTTTAAGATAAATGAATGATTATTTGAAAATTAGAGAGTTATGAGCTGTCCTTAGACTAAAATTGACAAAAAGTAATGCCACTAGCTAAATCAATCTGAGGTCAAAGTAAAACCTTCTTATAGCAATAATGAAATAACGTGATAGGCTTGTTTTAACTGACCCTCCAGATAGTTCTGCAGTCCATTCAGTAGACAGATGATGGCTCTATATACAAAGGGGTCAAACAGCACAGGCAGGTCAGCTGTGCATTTTGAGCCCTGCATTGAAGCTCTGGGTCAGCAGAAACAGTCTGTGAAGGTACAGACATATCAGCAGTTTGTAGTGAAAGCAGCTTAACAAGGTACTGCTGCTACCATAGCCTCTGAGGCTTTATCAAAGTCATTTGAAAATCAGAGAATATCAAAATATTTTTAATATGTCTTTAATATGTGTTTAATACTATTTCTACCAGAGAAAGAGGAAAAAATACAATGAAAATGATTAAAGGACTGATGTATATCCCATATGTACTGTACATACCCCAACTAGACAGTGCTAACTTTTTTTATTGTAATAATAGAAAAATTTGAACTAGACAGAGTTATTAAATCTGCCAGCTTGTGACTGGAGCACAGGGATCTACACATCCTGGGGCAAGGCCTTGACAACAGAGAGCAGGCTGTCATCATGACTTTCCACCTTGATCTGGTAGCTCAGTGGTTCACTGCAGTGGGGCAGGGGGTGGTTTCATTTTTGCATAAAAAACCTTTAGGTTTTGTTGTATTTTTTTCCAAGGGTAGTTTATGAGGTTTGCATTAATTGCAATGTGTGAAATAAAGTGCAATGGAGTATGAAAACAAAATTTGTGTGTCAGGTTTTGAGGAGGGGGCCAACCAAAGGGGGGCCCAGTAGAGAAACTTTCAGAACCACTGTGCTAGCTGTAAATGCCAGTCAGTTTCTGTGACAGTTGCCTCCATAGTTTATTTTTTTACTGATCATGCATAGATGTGTGGAATCAAACAGCTGTGATCATGTGAGCACGATCAGTTAAAATAAACTAAGGGGTCAAACAGCACAGGCAGGTCAGCTGTGCATTTTGAGCCCTGCATTGAAGCTCTGGGTCAGCAGAAACAGTCTGTGAAGGTACAGACATATCAGCAGTTTGTAGTGAAAGCAGCTTAACAAGGTACTGCTGCTACCATAGCCTCTGAGGCTTTATCAAAGTCATTTGAAAATCAGAGAATATCAAAATATTTTTAATATGTCTTTAATATGTGTTTAATACTATTTCTACCAGAGAAAGAGGAAAAAATACAATGAAAATGATTAAAGGACTGATGTATATCCCATATGTACTGTACATACCCCAACTAGACAGTGCTAACTTTTTTTATTGTAATAATAGAAAAATTTGAACTAGACAGAGTTATTAAATCTGCCAGCTTGTGACTGGCGCACAGGGATCTACACATCCTTGGGCAAGGCCTTGACAACAGAGAGCAGGCTGTCATCATGACTTTCCACCTTGATCTGGTAGCTCAGTGGTTCACTGCAGTGGGGCAGGGGGTGGTTTTATTTTTGCACAAAAAACCTTTAGGTTTTGTTGTATTTTTTTCCTCAGGTAGTTAATGAGGTTTGCATTAATTGCAATGTGTGAAATAAAGTGCAATGGAGTATGAAAACAAAATTTGTGTGTCATGTTTTGAGGAGGGGGCCAACCAAAGGGGGGCCCAGTAGAGAAACTTTCAGAACCACTGTGCTAGCTGTAAATGCCAGTCAGTGACAGTTGCCTCCATAGTTTATTTTTTACTGATCATGCATAGATGTGTGGAATCAAACAGCTGTGATCATGTGAGCACGATCAGTAAAAATAAACTATGGATTTCTGTCTTAAATCTACAGGTGCATCTCAGTGAATTAGAATACCGTGATAAAGTTAATTCATTTTAGTAATTCAGTTCAAAGTGAAACTCTCATATCATAGATTCATGACACACATATTGAAATATTTCAAGCCTGTCCATGAAAGGCAAATCATCACTGTCATTGAGTACAGTAAAAATATCTATTCCTCTTTCTGAATATGATAATGTAGTGACAAAAGTAAACACTTGAATTGATTTTCAAGTGTTGCACATACTGATATAGTGAAAATATAGATAAGACAAAGAATTTAAGTTCTTTTTTTTTTCTTCCTGTTTAAATTTGTCAGGGAATAAGGAAGGAATTTACCATACCTGTCAGTAAGATAAAGAGATTAAAATAAGCCTTTAAAATTACATTGTTACATCAACATATAACAGTTAATAACAAGTATAAATTTAACAATACAAATACTTAATAACAATACAATACACTGTTTATAATATGACATTAATATTGCTTGAATGTATGATCCATTGAATAGGGGATGTAAAGTAATAGTGAGTCACTGTACACAGTTTGGGTTATAGAGAAATGAAACGGTTAGTCAGTCTTTCAGTTACGTCTGTGACTCTTTCAGTCACCTCTGAAACTCTACAGCTTCTTCACATTTTCATTTCTTCATTTAAAACCTGTTGTGGTGTGCACAGAATCAGAATCAGAGGTAGTCTATTATTTATTATTATAATTTTTCATAAGCAACTTTACAAAAATTGTGTCATGCGTGACTGTATGTCAGTATGGTCAACACAGTGATGTTGGTCAACACAGTGATGTTGCCTTGGTGGCTCTTCTAACTGATCCCACCCCTTTGTTTCAGTCCAGAGAAACATGTTGGACTTTCCACAGCATGTGTCTCCATGTAAAGAGGTCAGAGAAGCGAGTACAGAGGCTGACAAACGCCTGTCAGAGTTCGATGTGGAAATGAGCATGAGGGAAGACGTCTACCAGAGGATTGTTGCTCTGAAGGTGAGCACGCTGATACAGAACTGATGCCATGGTGCTGCCAACTAATTCTCAGGCAGATTGATAGATACAGACAGAGTGATCAGACACAAGGCATTTGGCGTCTTCTCACCTCCTAAGTCTCATGCTTTACCGATTAACCTGTGAATCAGGCAGTACGTGTTTCAGACTGCAGACCAAGTCCAATTGAGTCAGTACATACCGTAACATTTAGCTGTACTGTTGATCAAGGAACGAGTCAGAATCAGATGCGGGTCCTTGACAGGACAATGTTATAAATTGAAGTAATAATTAAATGTACATAATGTTATTCTACACCAAGTTCCCGGTGCATCCTGGAGCTGCATTCACACTGGCGCAGGATCACTGGAAGATGAGGATATTTTTTGACTCAATTCAGATATGATTTAGTATTTAAAATAAATAAGTAAATCGATGGATCTAGTGACAATTGAACAATTGTCACAGTGGCACCAAATGATAGATTTTTACCAGCTTTCATGCAGAAAATGTAATTTAATTAGTGTGAAAGATCATTTGGCTGCCATGTATTATTAAATATTATAAAAAAATGTGTGACATTAATATAATATGGACCAGATGGAATGACTCTAAATTGCAAACATTTTTTTTTAAGTCATTAATGACTCTTTGAGGGATGAGTTAGGGACCAGTGTTTGACTGTAGTTATTCCTTTTACATTCAGAAGGTATTTAGCCACTTCTAATATTTAACTCCTTTTCTGTTCTGCTCCCATTTTCTTTGCATTTCTCATTCTCACTAGTCATTTTTGTTTCTATGTGCAGAAGAAGGTTGATGCTGAAAGCCTCACCGCAGAGTCCAAGCGTTACATGGAGCGACTAATAAAACTGGGGAAGAGGAATGGCCTCCACCTTCCCACAGAGACACAAGAGGTGACTGATGCTGCTTTCTGATCCTGGAAATGTTCTGCAGCAGTAACATCAGATAATCTTTGCTTTGCTTGTCTAAAACATTGCCATTTTTAGGTCTGATTTTGAAACTGTCCTCTGACTTCCTTTGTCCTTTTCTCTGCTGTAACAGGAGATCAAAATCATCAAGAAGAAGCTGAGCAGCCTGTGCATAGATTTCAACAAAAATCTAAATGAGGACACCACCAGTCTGTCCTTTACCAGAGATGAGCTGGGTGAGTCTGCCGCTTTGGACCTATCAGTCAATCAGACCTGGGGCCTATTCCATAAAGCAGGATTACCAAATAAGCCAGGCTTATTTCGTTAGTCTGGCTTATTTGCCAGTGGATTCAGTGGAAAATAAGCCAGACTAACGAAATAAGCCTGGCTTATTTGGTAATCCTGCTTTATGGAATAGGCCCCTGGTCTTCCTGTGTGTGTAATAAGACCTGTTGGTTTCAGGCGGCCTCCCTGAGGACTTTCTCAGCTCTCTGGAGAATGACGGCGATAAGCTGAAGGTCACTCTGAAGTATCCTCATTACTTTCCCACCATGAAGAAATGCTTTGTCCCAGAGACACGCAGGAAGCTGGAGGAGGCCTTCAACTCTCGCTGTAAAGAGGTGAGACAGTGCAGGACAGATGTTTATCGCACTGTTCTTTCTCCACCAATGAGGACATTTTGTGTAAAGTCTTTCTCTTTTTGACCTACAGTATCAATACAGTATCTGTGAGAAGTGACTGTCTTATGGTTCTGCTTTGTCCTCTAAATGTTACTGCCAGCTTTGCTTATGCAATCATGATAAACAGTTACAGAAGTTATTTTGTTTTTTCTACATAGAGTTATACACAAGAGCGTAGTATATAATTACTATTTACTTACACCTGTATCGAACTCCTGTACAGTCATTTTTGGCCTGTTATTTCGTAGATTTGTGATAATGTGTTATGAATGGTCATGTTCTATTGTTTATTCTGCTGTCACCATGGATTAAAATTCTATAATTTAGATATGTTTTAATGTATCATAGACAAAGGTCTCAATTGTATTCTTGTTGGTTAACGCTAAATGAACACCCCTTATCAGTTGTGGGTGGGTATTTCCTGGTTTCTGCTGCTCTTTGTTCATTAGCCTGTTGGTCCCCATAGAATCTTGAAAACGGAGGGTGTCAATGATGTATTATAGACTTTTGAAATAATAGAAAATAACATTTAAACAAATTTATTATTATGAAAAATACTAATACTGTATATAAATAAACTGTACCAAACGAAAATAGGGGTTAGGTGTAATGCAGCTGCTAGCACTGACATCTCGAGAGGAAGCTTTTTCTTTCAAATCGTCAGCAATAATAATTATAGTTTTAAGAGGATCCATCTTAGTTACATATGATTTTCCTGCACAGTAAATCTGTAAAAAGTAAAGAATCCAACAGTACACTGTAACACTGCATATAAAACTGTAGAGGTTTGATTGCTTGCTGTATGACTTCAGGAGAACTCCGCCATCCTGAAGGAGCTGGTTGCACTCCGGGCAAAGAAATGCGCTTTACTTGGGTACAGCACACACGCTGACTTTGTCTTGGAGATGAACATGGCTAAATCTGGAAAGAAGGTGGCCAGCTTCCTGGGTGAGTCCTGCAAAACACTTGCCTGTGAATATTCTCATTCATCCAGGTCATAGTTATCTCAAGGAGATTGAAATCGAACGCAACTGGATTTTTGGTTTTTGCCCTTTTGAAGACGTTTCACCTCTCATCCAAGAGGCTTCATCAGTTCATGGGACTAGTCCTAGCCTAGTCAGGGAGGCTGGGACTAGTCCTAGCCTAGTCAGCGAGCATGAACTGATGAAGCCTCTTGGATGAGAGGTGAAACGTCTTCAGAAAGGCAAAACCCAAAATCCAGTTGCGTTTGATTTCAGTCTCCTTGAGACTGCAAAACACTTCTATCCATTTTCTTCCATTTGTCAAATACTGGGTTGTAATGGTGAAGAATGGCGGTCCAAATGGCCATTTCTTCT
The DNA here is from genome assembly GCA_016785345.1 of Trinectes maculatus. NCBI lineage: Eukaryota > Metazoa > Chordata > Actinopteri > Pleuronectiformes > Achiridae > Trinectes > Trinectes maculatus. Next base: position 12,291 of record JAFBJQ010000506.1, on the reverse strand, counting down.
GAAACTAGTCAAAGGATTTTAAAGCTTTCCCAGGCCAGATGGAATATACACTATCTACAGGGATCACGGGGCAGTGAAGAATATGAAGGGCTACTTGTTTGAGACAAACTTCCCGAATAACATAAAGTTGCATGGCTTACCCCGCTGGCGCCTCACGTGGTCCAGCAGGCATTGTGTCTAGTAAGTTCTGGGTCTGTCCCGGGGGTGTCCAATGGGATCACAGTCTTGATATTTCAAATGGGCCACAGTTATATACTGATCTACCACTACATTAAAACTAACAGTTTTATAATGTTTTGGCAAATTGGTGTATGTCCAAGACACCACCTTCAATGCAAAGGAGAAGTGACGCTTCTCAAACCTACTCCTGAATGTCGGAACTCTTCAACCTATCTAATGCTGAGCCCAGGCATCCCACAGAGGAAACTCATTTCAGTTGCTTGTATTCACATTCTCATTATTTTAGTCACTACCAAAAACATTACTATAGGTCAGAATGTGGGTCAACTGCGGAAGCAATGGCTTTTTAGAAGGACAACAACTGCTGCTAAAGTTACAGATGCTGCCATATCATGGAATTTATGGAACCATTTCTATTTCCCCTCAGTTGCTCTGTACTTTTTAAGGTTCATACTTTTAGCTTTACTCTCCTGACTCTTCTCTCTGTTGTCTTTCAGAGGAGCTGGCTCGTAAGCTGAAGCTGCTCGGGGAGGAAGAGCGAGCAGTCATCCTAAAGCTGAAAGAGACGGAGTGTAAGAAAAGAGGACTGCCTTTCAGTGGAGAGCTATGCGCCTGGGACACCCGCTACTTCATGACTCAGGTAAAAAAAATAATCCTCTCCTTGTTATTTCCTTGGTCCTCTCATGCTCGCCTGCCTGACCACCTTCCCGCTTCCATTTTCCTTTTCTCTGCTAATCTATACCGCTCCTTTTCTCTTCTTTCTCCTCTTACTAATCTGTTTCCTCCTCTAAATCTATTCCGCTCACCTTTCCTTCTTCTTCTTCTCGTCATACAAATTGTTTTCCTCTCCCCAGGTGGAGGAGACTCAGTATGCAGTGGATCAGAACCTGCTAAAGGAGTATTTTCCCATGGAGGTTGTGACTCAGGGTCTATTGGACATCTACCAGGAGCTGCTCGGTCTGTCCTTTGAGCTGGTGGACGGTGCCTCTGTCTGGCATCCTGACGTCACTCTGTATTGTGTGAAGGACCGCAGAAGTGGACAAGTGGTGGGCCAGTTCTACCTGGACCTCTATCCAAGGTCATTGTCTTTAAATCATTCCTTCATACAGTACATCCCTCTCCAACCAAATCATATTTACACAGTACCAACACTAGAAACAGACTGAAGAATGTCAAAATAATTTAAAACAGAAATAGAGAAAATGACAACATTGATAGAAAGTGCAAAGATCTAACAAGGAAATGGAAAACAATGAAAGGCAGCAAAAGTTTAGGAAATGTAGGTTTTGTTCATACTATTAAATGTATATACTTATTTCAGAAAGTGAAAATTTACTTTTAATAATGTGAGTATAGTTTAAAGTCTTGTAAATCATTTATATAAAGTCGCCATGTTTTTAATTCATGCTGCACCTGCTCAGAGTGTCAAATAATGAATTACTCATATGTCTGAGTAATTACTCACACAGTGCAGGAGTTTATGCTATATATAGTCACCTCCAAAACATCACCATCACCATGTTTCATGAAAGGCTAGTGTAATGGACTCTTGCAAAAGACTAAAAATACAAAGCTGGAAATGACCATAATATTTTTAGTAAACTCTGGATCTTTGGTTACAAAAATAAATGGTAGAAGTCAGGATACATTTTTAAGCTCTTTTTTCAAACCTCTTTGGCTTCACCACACAGTTACACATCTGACTCCTTCAGCCATCACTCATGTCCCTGTCAGCCTGTTTTACTTTTTATGTTGGAGCGTTCAGAGAGAATCTGTGTCTCGGAATTACCACTTAGACATGAATCAGAAAAGCAGAAATTTACCTTTTTACAGTTGTTACTTTCCATAAGTCAAACAAATGAAATGTAATGTGTTAATTGATGAGTCTCAGATGAACCTCCTCTCTGTCACAAGTCGGTATGTGTCTTTCTATCTTTTTCACATCCTTTGTGAGAGGATCTATCAGCTTCTTCCAAAGGTTCTCAGGTGTCTTCTTTCAAACATATTTTGTACAGGGAGGGGAAGTACGGTCATGCTGCCTGCTTCGGCCTCCAGCCTGGCAGCCTGCTGCCTGATGGGACGCGGCAGATGTCTGTGGCAGCCATGGTCGCCAACTTCAGCAAGCCAACAGCTGACACCCCGTCTCTCCTCCAACATGATGAGGTTGAGACATATTTCCATGAGTTTGGCCACGTCATGCACCAACTTTGCGCTGAGGTCAGTAGATAGCACAGAGGTGTTCCTTAAATGTCTAACATGCAGCAAAATGTCTAAAAGGCTAAAAAGCTTTGCCTCAACTAAGAGATTCCGCAGACTCAGAAACACTGGTTATTAGCTTGGTGAGTAGTTTATATTGGAACGACCAGACCACCGTTTTAATCTTAATACAACTGTAGGTCAGAGTTGTGGCTTTGGGTCATGTCATCTATATCATAACATGTTCATATAAGGCTAATGAATGAGTGATGTAACACATGTTAGAAAGACTAAAGAAAGAGATATAGTTTGTTTCCATGGAATCACGCCATGAATAACTAAGTAATTAAAAGAGTAAACTCAGAATTGGCAAAAATATTAACATTACAAATGTTTTGGGGCATATAATGTCTGTTAAATACTGAGAATTAAGAATCAAAAGAAACAGTACAGTCTGGACCAGTAGGCTGATGACAAGATGAAGACTGGAACTCCATTCCAAGTGCTGCACCATGAGAACTCTTAACATTAAACAATGTTTAAATTTTCTCGGCCTGCTGGTTCCAGAATGAGGGATGAACTCAGTAAGACATAATGTATCTACATTGTCCATTAAAAAAAAAAAAAAGCTTGGGGTTTAATGGGTATCAGATCAGAATGCTGCACATAAAGCTTGACACACCTGTCACACATGATGCATTTTTAAAGTAAATAAATGTTCTACTGTGGACTGAAATTAATGTTTATTTGTAGGCAGACTATGCTATGTTTAGTGGGACACATGTAGAGCGAGACTTTGTAGAAGCTCCATCTCAGATGTTGGAAAACTGGGTCTGGGAGAATGAACCTCTACGAAGAATGTCCAAACACTACAAGACCGGCAACAGCATCCCAGAAGAGCTGCTCGACAAGCTGATCAAGTCTCGTCTCGCCAACACCGGTACATGACACTACACTACCATGAGCAACACTCGGGCAACACTGCCACTGGAGGACCACAGTGACCACACATTAAAATCTGCTACTGTTCTACTACACAGCAAACACTTGTACTGCTGTGCTACTGCTGATAACATTTTTTATATTATCATGTAGAAACCAAGCCCTGTGCTTTAGAAGAGATACATAACAGCTTCAGATTTTTTAATTATGTGGATAATATTGTGCGTGATGCACAAGTCACTAAAATAAACATAATTAATGACATGAGGACCTTGAGGACAGGAAAGTTAAAACAATGTGCATAATGGTAAATTGTAGAAAATATTTTAGGTCATGTTTTGCTGTGACTCTCCTGCAGGTCTATTCAATCTGAGGCAGATTGTTCTGGCTAAAGTCGATCAGGCTCTTCACACCGGGATAGGACTTGACCCTGCAGAGGAGTATGGACGCCTCTGTCAGGACATTCTGGGAATTCCTGCTTCACCAGGTCACATCTATGTACTCTCAAATACAGTATACTGTATATCATACAGGCAGGAGTTGTTTCTATGGGTCACGTGTTAAACTAATTTCAAGTTCATAAAGATAACTCGGCTGCCAGGTATCTGTGGGGCAAAAATAATTAGGGCCTGAGCTGGAACAGCGAAATTCGCTACACGTCTTGGTCATGCCCAGACGCACAAAAAAGCCTCTTGACGCCATGGTGCCAGGTCCACAGGAAGTCGGCCATTTTGAGCGGAAGATGCAATTTGGTGCCATTTCTGCCCATTTCCACACTGTGCATATAATTTAACTCCTCCTACAGGTTTAATGCTCAAGACATGAAACTTGGCCAGGTTACTCTTCAGACATGTAGGATTAAAAGTTGGCGAACGTTTTTCCAACTTCTGAGGGGTTTGGCCATGGCGCCGTCTCAAAGTTGAGCGACTCGCCAGTGTTTGCCACAAAACACAGTCACTTATAACTTGTGCAAACATTGTCCGATCCTGACCAAACGTCATAGGGTGGACCCTGGACCCGGCCTGAACACGTACATATGCTCATAGTGACACTCACTCATAGCGCCACCTGCTGGTGGTTGGGAACGGCACTTTTCCACACCTCGCATATGATCAATCTCCTCCTACAAATTTTATGGTAACGGCATCACACTTGATCAGGTTACTCTTCAGCCACGGGGGAATAAAGGTTGGTGAAATATTTTCCAACTTCTAAACGGTGTGGCCGTGGCGACCCCTCAAACTTCGAGGACTCTCTGTGACTTTAGCAATGACTGCTCTCCTTAAGTTTGGCTGTGTGTTTGTCTCCCTTTGCTGTAAGGAAGGAGGTTAATGATGGTGGTTGAAAACGTCACTTTTAACATGTCAAGGTCCAGCGCATACCCCGACATGCGCACGTGCTCGGGCCCGGTCATCGCTGCTTGCAGCTTTAATTCAATTTGTTATTATGTTACATACATGTATTTTTACATTTGTTATTACCCTACATTTTGTTTTATTTCAACAAATCTAATGTACAGTTAGTCTACTGTGGAGTTTGCATGAAGATGTGATTATATACCTATCATCCCTATTACATGTAGGGGTATCCCTGATACGTGTGTTCTTCTAAATTGGTAGCTGTTAAAAGGTGTTTGTGTCTGTGTGTGTATGTCTGTCTGTGTGTTTGCCTGCCTGCATGCTTTCCTGCCTGCCTGTCTGTCTTTCTGTCAGTCTGTCTGTCTTTGTCTGTGTGTGTCTGTGTGTGTGTGTTTTGATAAGCAGGACAAAAATTGAACATCTATTACATAAGATAAGAAATAAACAGGTCAAGTCACCATGGCAGGATGTACATGCCTCAAATGGAAATGCTTCTTCAGTAGTTTTTACTTTGGATTGCAGCTGTAGTCGACCAGTTGGCTTACAGTCAAACCCCAGACTAACCCTGACTGCTTCACCCTCTGATTTTAATGACCATTGATTTTTACTTTGTGTCTTGCAGCAACCAATATGCCAGCAACTTTTGGACACCTTGCTGGTGGATATGATGCCCAGTACTATGGTTACCTGTGGAGTGAGGTGTTCTCTATGGACATGTTCTATGCTCGCTTCAAACAGGAGGGAATCATGAACCCCAAGGTCAGGTCTAATTCAGCTGGCAATGTTCCTTTTAGAACCAACTGATGTCTGTGTCACAAACAGTTAACCTGCTGTTTAATGGAGGTCAAGAAGATAAGCAGACAGACATGTCAAACCAACCCCCTGTGTCCTTTGTGATAAAATATAAATAAACATCACCACATACAATGTTATTTTCTGTATAATCCAGGTGTGGCACATGATTATCTGGGCTTCGTTAAGTGGTGTTCGTGTCAGTAAACCCAGTCCTGAAATGAATCAAAGTGCTGCATTTAGTGTAAGATGAACTAGTTTTAAAAGCTGGTACACTTGATGTCGTGTTTATACATAGAATCGGATTCTGTGCTTTAAATCTGTGTTTCCAGCACTTGTTTACTCTAGTTTACCATACAAAAGCAAAAGCAGAAGTAAACTATGAGTCTTAAGAGACAGTAGCAAAAGGACATGGAGGCATGCTCACTCGAAGATAAGAGCTGTGCTTCAAGTTCCTATCAAAGAGTTAGCTTATAAAACATATTCACAAAGGTTCAGATGGAAATCCTGAGATAAAAGGAGCTGATCCAGGTGCTATCCCTGTTTCTATGAATGACATTATGATTAATTATTGTGTTTCACTTTGATTAGTTGACATGTGAGCAATCTGTATTGTGAACCTGTGTTCATTAATTCACATAAGGACTATAGACGTTGCCAGATTTAGTTACTGTGTTCTGATTGGTCATTCAGGTGGGTCTTGACTACAGGAAGTGCATCCTGCGACCTGGAGGTTCTGAGGATGCCTCTGAGATGCTAAGGAAGTTCCTAGGGCGAGAACCCAAACAGGAAGCATTCCTGTTGAGCAAAGGACTGACAGTGGAGCTGGAGGCTGGCACACCATGTCCCTGCTGACCAACCACAGCAGACCACTCGCTGCTGACCCAGCCGTGGCCCATAGAAAAGAGACTGACCAGGTTTTCTAGGGAAAAAAATGAAAACATTAATCAACATGCAGCAATACGATGAAGTGTTAGGGCCTTGTGGAGAAAACAAATTCACAGACTTAAAGAATAAAGTTGTAAATTCACATGATAAGTTCTAATTTTTACGAAAGTCATAATATTTAAAAAATCTTCATTCTGAAGGTGTGTTGGCAATGCGCCACAGCAAATTATATGTTGCGGAAACCCTGTATTATGAGAACAAAGTCATAAATTTACGAGAAAAAAGTAATGTTTTAACCTGTTGTTTTAGAGGAGGAAAATTGTTAAAATGAGGGCTGTGGAGCATTTCTTGAAGTTGTACTTATACTTACAGAATAGGTTTCACAAACAAGATACTTAATCTTTTGGCACATCGGCACCACATTTTCATCAGTATCTCTGAAAAGAAAGTTGCAATACCTAACAATTTCTCTGCCATCATGGATCTGTAGAATAAACAACAGTATAGTTTAAATTGAGAATTAACTGCTGGTTTGTGTGGCATGAAATCAATGTGTGTGTGCATTATTTATTAGGATTTACTGATGATTTTCAGAGAGTAGCGATCATAAACAACAGCACAGCAACCATTGTGGTGTAAGTAGACGATCTTTGACCAATCATGTGACCGCAGAGGGGTTTCTTATTGTTTAGAGTCTAAACTTCAGACCTGCTTCCGTTTTAAGTGGAACAGCGTACCATATTCACTTTCTGGTACATTTATAACTTTCTCGTAAATTATGACTTTATTTCCAAGTCTGTGGAATTTTTTTCCCTCAATGTGGCCATAATACTCCGTTGTACAAAAACAAAACAAATTGTGAATAAAATGATTTGAGGTGATTTCTGTGTTCTTTGTGTACCTGACGTTATATAATACGATAAAAACACAGTGGTTTACCAGCAGATATCAGCAGGGGAGCAGCGTAATTTGGGGGGGGCAAAGGGCCATTTTGCTCTTCTGCAGTTTTAACTGTCCAAAACAATGTTACGCTACAGTAAGCAGAGACACGTCAAGCAGAGGTGTTTCGAAACCTGAAACGGAAAGTTTCATTTTATTGTTTGTTTTTTTGGTATATTATCAGGTGATCGATCAATCATATGTTATATGTATTGCCCATTATCACAAATCACAGTTTGCCTCATAGGTCTTAATAATCTGTACAGTGTGTAACATCCTCTGACCTACACCTTCAGCAAGGTTGAAGACACACTGACACAAAAAAACCTTTTCAATCAATCAATCAAATTTTATTTGTATAGCCCGTATTCACAAATTGCAATTTGCCTCATAGGGCTTTAACAAAGAGTACAGGGTGTGACATCCTCTGACCTACACCCCCAACAAGGGTGGAAAAACTGACAAAAAAACCCCTTTGGTTGTTAGTGTAATTATACAAGTAGATTAATATAATATAATATAATAACAGAGGAAAAATACAGAAACCTCAGGAAAAGACACAGAGAGGATGGACAGTAGTATAATGATGCTAAGTGTGATGGCCACAGCCACACAGGGTGATTTACCATGGCTGGGGGAGGACTCCTCCTGATAGAGCAAAAGGCGGGGCTAAGGGTGATGCCATCTTAAATCTGGGGCCAAGCTCATCAGTCTGGACCATTTCCCGCTGTGTCATAGGGGGGACTTGGGTTCAGTTAGTTTGTTTTGTGTTTAATTTTAGGTGGCATCCATTTTGGTTTCCCCTTGTGTGTTATTTGGTTTTGCCAAGCCAGTATATATCGGTTCCTTTTGTGTCATTTTGTTGGGTCTGCTTGTTCTGGTAACTTGCTGTTTAATTCAGTATAGTTATCTTTTGTTGACCTCTTTTATAGGCCTGGATACTTTTCTTTTGTAACAAGTTTAATTTTGGGTGAATAAACCACTACTTTTCAAATATACTCATGTCTCCTCGTTGCTACACTGTTTGGTCCGTGACAATTGGTGGCAGCGGTGGGATCATCCAGTGGAGGAGTACATGATTTTTTTTTTCTCTTTTCCAGAATTTTCACTATTTTTTTTTTATTTTTTTGCTTTTACCTTTTTCTTTGTTGTTGCCCCCCTGGCATTACAAGAAGAAAATGCATTGTGCTGGAAAAGGTGGCCCGAAACAAGGAGGGCCTGCCCTGGAGCCAGCTGGTGATGAAGAGGAACAAAATGGAGCTTCTGGAGTGGTGGAAAGCACTGAGGGTGAAGGTAAAGAGCCAACTATGTCAGACCTAGTGGCCATTCTTCAAGCTCATATTTCTCAGCAGAATGTACGAGATCACAGGCAAAATGAAATAACGGCAAAGCACGACCAGCGATTTAAAGCTATTCAACATCAGTTTCAGCTGTTGCAGTTAGAAGTACAGGCCCAAACATCTCCACTGCCAGATCCTCTGTCAACAGACTGTAATCCATCAGATTTGGGGACCTTACATTCCACTCCACCTTACGCTCATGCTCAAGCAGAGATTTCTAGGTCTGTAAACCCAGCCATAGCCTCTGCTGGTCAATTTCAGGCACGCTATGAGCCTAGATTGGAAAAGTTGACTGACAATGATGACATTGAACACTTTCTCAGAACTTTTGAGCGTATTGCTATAGCATGCCGGTGGCAAGAAGCAGATTGGGTTTTTCACTTAATACCACTGCTAACTGGTAAAGCTAAAGGGGCATATGTGCATATGGACATTGATGATTCCCTGGACTATAGCCAGGTAAAAACAGCCATTTTGGCCAAATATGACATTAACCCTGAAACCTATAGGCAACGATTTCGATCCCTAGAGGTCAATCCTGATGAGAACCCCAAGGAGCTGTATGCAAGGCTCAAGGAGCTTTATGGGAAATGGATCCAGCCAAAAGGTAAAACTGTTCAAGAAATTAGTGAAATGATAACATTGAAACAGTACTTGAGAATGTTGTCACCTGAGCTTCAGGTTTGGATCCGGGAGCGTGACCCAGAGTCTGCAATGGAGGCTGCTAAGCTGGCTGATGTCTTTGTGGCTGCCAGGAAAAAGGGACAACCATGGAGCCACCACTCATGGAAAACCAGTAAGGACAGCTACAAGCCGCCTAAACAGTACCCTCAGAGGCCAGCAACCAGTGTGGGTAAGCCACCTATTGGGGAGAACCAGCCAGCGAGCACACCATTAAAATCTTTAGGTAAAAAGCCAATCTGTTATCTTTGTGGATTGGAAGGCCATACAAAGCCGATGTGCCCTAAAAATTCAGCTAAAATAACACAGATGTGCTTTTTGCCACGTACTCCTGTAGAACCTGAGCTTAACAGTGACTTGGCCATTAAAATGGCAGATATTGAAGTTAATGGAACATTTCTCAAGGCCCTACTTGATAGTGGGAGTGACCAGACTCTGGTGCACAGGAAGTTTGTACCACCTGGTATTATCAGTATCAAGGACACCGCCCGTGTCTGTTGTGTACATGGGGATGAGAAGAGCTATTCCACTGCTGACATGTACATAAAAGTGGACGGGCAAACTTACCTTCTTACTGTCGTGGTTTCTGATAATTTGCCGTATCCTGCTGTATTAGGACGAGATCTGCCAATACTCTTTGATTTGCTGGAGGTGGACCATCAGAGTCAAAGGTGTAATGTTGCCGTGAACAGAGTGCAGACAAAAAAAATCTAATGATTACCCTGAGGCCTTGCATGCACTGCCCTTCTACAATGAGGAGTTGGAGACAGCACCCGGGAAGTCTCGGAAAACTCGCAGTCAGAGGAGGCAGGAGAAATTTCAGCACACAGTGGTGAAACCACTAACAACCTATAAGCCCGAATTACCTTTTGGTTTTCAAATACTATCAGATATCACTGATATGCAGAGAACTGATCCATCTTTAGTGCCTCTTTTTCAGAAGGTGAAGGAGAAGGAGCCTGGAGCAGATTGGGACTTCAGTACTGACCAATATATTCTGCAGAATGGCATACTCTACCGTCAGCAGGAGTCAGTGATGCAGCTGGTGGTACCCCAAGCAGCTAAAGACACCATACTTGCTTTGGGGCATTCTGTTCCCTGGGTTGGCCACCTAGGTAAGCACAAAACCACAGCTCGTATCAAACAACATTTTCACTGGCCTGGACTGACAAGAGATGTGACTCAATTCTGTAGAGCTTGCCCTCAGTGCCAACTAACATCTGCCAAAACACCCTCCAGATCTCCACTCCAACCACTACTCATTATCTGCACCCCATTTGAGCGCTTGGGGATGGACATTGTTGGCCCCGTTGAAAGGAGCAAGGCAGGGAACCGATATATGTTGGTCATCACAGATTACGCTACAAAGTACCCGGAAGTGTTTCCATTGAAATCCATCAAAGCTAAATCTGTTGCTTTCTGTTTGGTGCAGTTCTTTTCCAGAGTAGGCTTTCCCTTGGAAATATTAACCGATCAGGGAACTAATTTTATGTCTACTCTGCTGAAACAGGTTTATCAGCTACTTGGCATTCGGAGCCTGAGGACCACACCATATCATCCCCAAACGGATGGACTGACAGAGCGCTTTAACCAGACCCTGAAGCAGATGCTTCGTAAATTTGTGAACGATAGCGGTACAGACTGGGATCAGTGGCTGCCATACCTCCTCTTTGCGTACAGGGAGGTACCCCAAGCCTCCACTGGCTTCTCTCCTTTTGAGCTCTTGTATGGTCACGAAGTACGTGGTCCCCTCTCACTACTGAGAGAGATGTGGGAGGGGGATAAAGGGGGGAGGGATCCGGTTAATATTGTGTCCTATGTTGTTCAGATGCGAGACAGATTAGAGAAAATGAGTGAGCTGGCCCAATCACATATGGCAGAGGCCCGGCAGCAGCAGAAGTTCTGGTATGATAAGTCAGCCCAGCAGTGATCCTTCAGCCCGGGACAAAAGGTGCTGGTGCTTCTCCCTAGTAATGACAGTAAGCTGCTGGCCAAGTGGCAAGGACCATTTGAGGTTGGGAAGAGACTGGGACCTACCACATATCGGGTGTTAACCCCAGGGCAGCCAAGGGGAAGCTGGGTCCTACATATCAATCTGTTGAAGGAGTGGGTGCAGAGAACTGAAAGAAAAGCAGAGACGATGCTCATCAGAGGGGTGCAGGAGGACGAGGAAGTAAATGAGCAATACCTGCTTCCTGCTGGTGCCTGGGAGGCAGGTGAGATCAATCTGTACTTCAGAATTATTTCAGGAAAATCCTGGCTGGACTGATATTATTGAACACGATATTGTGGTGAGAGAAGGTGCCTCTGTGAGAAGGCTAAGTTACAGGATTCCTGAATGCTTACTGACCTCACTGAAGAAGGAGATTGACCTGATGCTCTCCCTGGGGATCATTGAGACCACGAAAAGCGAGTGGTGTAACCCAGTGGTCCTGGTGCCAAAGAAGGATGGCAGCATACGGTTCTGCATTGACTTCAGGTATCTGAATTCTATTTCTCAGTTTGATTCTTATCCAATGCCAAGCATTGATGACCTGCTTGAACAGCTGGGGAAGCCTAAATACTTGACCACCATAGATTTGTGCAAGGGTTACTGGCAGGTGCCACTCACTCAGCGGCCCAGAGAACTGACAGCCTTCAGGACACCCTGGGGTCTCTACCAATTTACAGTCATGCCATTTGGGTTGCCATTTGGGTTGCATTTCCATTGGTGCGCCAGCAACCTTTCAGAGACTCATGGATCGGGTACTTTGTGATTTCTCTGGCTTTGCTGCAGCGCATTTGGACGACATTGTCATTTACAGCACCATGTGGGGGGAGCACCTGAAGCATCTGCAGGTGGTCTTGGATCGTCTTCACTCTGCCGGGCTGACTGTGAATCCATCAAAGTGTGTTTTTGCTGCCACAGAGACAGAGTACCTGGGCTACATCATTGGTCATTGGGTAATACAGCCACAGGTTAGTAAAATTCAAGC
>JAFBJQ010000503.1:231766-258043 GCA_016785345.1 Trinectes maculatus | reverse complement strand
CAAAGAATTACAGCAAAAAATATGTATTGTCAGTCACTTTTCTTTTTTCCCTTCTATTTTTTACTAACTGACAAAACATTCTTATCAATTCTTACATGATCCCTTGTAATTAATGCCTGAATAAACAGATTATTGTAACAAATTATGTGATAATCATATAAACAATTATTCTGACAGTTATGAGGTACGGTTTATATAGGAAGTTGTCATTTTGCAATGAGGAACCTTTTGAATGTAGAATAAAAGAGAGGTAAACACTCACACTACAGCCATCCAGGACGATGGGATTTGAGGATAGACAGGCAGACACTCAGCCTTAGCTTGATGGTCAGAGAAGTAGATCCCTGCTACACCAGAAACTTTATTCCCTTCAAACTGAAGCAGGGTGTTCTCCTTAGGATGATCTGCAGCCCAGCTCCATGCCTGACCTGCTATTAGCACTCCACCTCCAGCTTTAAGAAATGCCACCAGGTCTTTTGGGTCTGCACCCACACTGTAGGTATCTGTCACATACACACCAACCCCTGGACTGTCACTAAAAGCCCCCACCACTTTGGTTTCGAAGTGGGATCTTCTGAGGTTATCAGCGACTGCCATGGTATTTTTCTGGATCCCTACGGACATATTGTTGGATTCATCTCCTCTCAGCCAGGTCAGAGCGTTCTCTACAACAGCTGGGAACCTCAGCAGATAGACCTCATGACCCAGAACTACAATCCTTCCTTTGCCATACAGAGATGCAGCCATCAGGACCTGGCCTTGGCTGTTCATTGCCAAAGGAAAGGCATCGTCTCCAATCAAGAGCAGGTCACTGGGAACACATGGGCCACAGAAATCCAGCTCCCTCAATCCCCTCATCAGGAACATGTAGGCCGCTTCATTTTTGCTCTGGATGGGCTGGTTGGACATGTTGAAAGCAACCGATGCTCTATCAACTACAAAAAAAGTGTTGACTCAAATGTGAGGTGTTAAGTTTAAACCTGGATGTTAAGAGAAAGAAAAAATAAAGCACTGATCATGAATGAACTGCATTCATACATAATATAATGCCAACATCCAGCTTGTTGAGAGGCAATAAGATTATCAGTTACTCTGCACATGCATTCATTGAGGCCTTTTTTTTGTTTTTTTCAACAACCAAATATACTGTATTTAAAAGCACAAAGTGACTGTACCAGAATGTGATGTCGTTCTCCTGTTTGTCAAACAGGCTCTCCCTGAAGACCAGTACCTGAATGGTCAGATGAGAGAATAATGACAGCATGAAGAATGGGAGTCAGTTTGTCAGAGAAATAACAAAAGGAGGAGGTGCATCAGAGCATTTTTCTTATCAGTTTTGACAATGACAACTTTCTGTCAACATTCTTGGTGTGTGTGTGTTTGCACCTCTGATGGTTGGGGAAACTCCCTGGATGAAAGGTTTTGCTTTCTGTTGACATAAGTAAACATGCGTGCACATTGTCACACCATTTGGCTGTGAAATTAGAACACTCATTTGATGTTTGTTTGAAGCTTATAAACACATCAATTTATGTTTTAAAAACCTATAATGACTATTTTATGGACGTTTTGGAGATCTTCTTTATTACTGTTGGAAGTTTGGTAAATTACTTTTTATAGATTAAATACACTGCGATATTACACATTATAGTATATTCTTATGAGAAGTAGTGGGATAGTTGTTTTTACCAACTCAGATGGCGTGACACAAGTACACAGTAGCTCTTAGTTTTTGGACCCGGTTGATTTTGTGATTTAATATGTGCGGTATGATGTGTGCAACGTCTACACCCATGCTGAGTTGCTAAATGCTGGATTACCTTGTCGTACCATCATTAAAACTGATTTACTGCAAAACCAAAGGCAGGACACACAGATATCACAGAGCTCTCCCTGGATTGTTGTTATTCTGCAATCCATAATTCTTGTGTGAGGATCATACCAGAGGCTTAACCTGGCTACAGTGATAAAGTGCATCACTGGCTTTAATGGCAAACCAATACCAGCCACTTAATATAGGCTACATGCACAATCACATAACTAAAGCACAAAAAGAGTCTCACACACACACACACACACACACACACACACACACACACTGTACTGCAGAGTAAATCTTTTACAGTGCCTCAATATTGAGGAGGGTTTGTGACACTTGTATGGAGAGAAGGCATCTGACATTCGACTTCCAGTTTATCATATAGTGGCAAGTATTGACATCGTTATTGTTGTTCTTCTTCTTCTTCTTCTTATTATTATTATTATTAGTAGTAGTAGTAGTAGTAGTAGTAGTAGTAATTGTAGTAGTATTACAGTGTCACTAAGCTTCTGACAACTTTGCTATTGTTATAAAATAACACCAACGAGTCAAACATGATTGTTATAACAACCAGTGTTACATGGCTCTGCCTCCTCTCACTTTCTGCCGCTCAGTAACAACTCTCCGTCTCCAGAGCCACAGTCTGTGTCTGTCCCTTAAAGAAACGGGCAGCCATAAACGACGTTGTTATTCATCACGTTAACAGCTCAACAGCTTCGGTGTTCTGAGTCACCTGGCGAACATGCTAGCAGAGCTGTCACACTACTAACAATAAACATACGTTTACAATGACACTGTCAGTCAAACGACATTCGCCGACATAGCAGCCGTGTGACAGATTGAATACTCTCATTTAGTACCCGTATGTGTCACCCACTTTCACACCGACGTGTATGCAACCTTTAATTTCAACTTACCCAAGTCGCTTTGACTGGCTGACTGAAGTTCCGTCATGTCACTGACGGGGAATTTGGCCCTGTCAGTAACACCTTCTTCCGGGAGGCGTTTCAGGAAGACTTCCCGTAGAACAGGACACAACGGTGGCGACTACGGGTGGGCGATACTGCAAAATTTATTATCAATCCGATACTAAGTAAATTGCCGATACTGATACTTTTTACATAGAAAAGCAGGTTATCTACTTTTGTGTAGCGGAGTGCAATGTTTCATTATTTATGATGTGAATACATAATGAATATTCACATTTGGATGAAAATTAAAGATTTGAATTTTCATGATCCTTGAATGATTTTGTGATATTTCCTCTAATTAGTTACCATGATTATGATCATAATAAAACACAGGACAGATAGAAAATAAAAATACTTTTTATTAACTAACTCATTATTTGCAATGTGTCATGTCTTGTCTCTGTTTTGGTATAATTTCCTGTTTTATTTTGAAACCATACCCTCCTCACGTTAGGTCACTTCCCACTTCCCTTCAGGTGTTTCCCATTGTTCTGATTGTCATCACCGCCTTGATTGTTTCCACCTGTTTCCCTTCCTCAGTTTGTTAAATAGTCTGTGTTTCCCTTTGTCTTGTGCCAGTGTGTCTTTGTCTGTTGACCGATATCACGAGCATTTTGATTCCAAGCCATAGTCTTTGTCATCGCAGTTTGTAAGTCGATATTTCTCTTTAAGAGTATTTTTTGTTTTGTAATTTTGATAGTTTTGTTACCTTATCATAGCCATTGTTTTGTACTTTGTCAGATTGTTTTTCCTCCCTTATGGAGTGTTTTCAGTTAGAGTGATTTTTGTTGTACTTTGTATCTTAGATAGGTTGTCTCCCTTTATGAGCATTTTTGTAGATTTTGAGTTGTTACTTTGATAGTCGCGTTAGAGCATAGAAAGTTAGTTTGTCAAACTTTCATAGCCTTGCTTTTTCACTCTGGGAAAGAGATCTTTGAAAAATAAAAGACTGTGAATCAAGTCTCTGCTCCTGGGTCTTCTCTACGTATCGGCCTGACACAATGTTATCAACATACAATTTGCAAACATGGAGTCTGCACAAAATTATTGTAGAACTGAGAAATGTTATGTAAATGTTACTTTGCTCCTCCATTTAGTTTTTAGATGTAAATAGTGATTTTACTAAGAAATCCCCATGTTATGTGATCTTCAGAAATAAGAAATACTTTACTTTAAATTGCTTACTAAGTAAATATATCCAAAGTCTATCAAAAATATTTAGTTTATGTTCCACTTACAACCTTTTTGTCAAATGTACATAACCCCTGGCTCAATGTACACTTGATGTTTGCTACTTTAATAATACTAATAGTAATAAGTGTATAATGCAGATATACAATACTGTAGTATATAGCATAGACCCAAATCTTACATATACACGTACTATGTATATACACTATATATAGTACATAATAGTACACCTACCCAGTAATACTATATAATACTGGTATAATCGTATACACTATATACACTATATATATCTTTAAGGAAGCAGGCCTCCTAACGCGCTTCAGAAAAGACTTTCTGAATTTCTCAGCACAGTACGTCACGTCACTAGTAACTCAAGTTTTGTCCTGAACGTAGGGGAGGGAAACTGAAATGTAAGAATCGATCTCATCAGGCAAGCATGGATCAATACCGACTCCAACGTTTGTATCGACACATCTATATTTTAGATCGATCTGCCCACCACTAGTGGCGACTGTGTGAGTGAAGCCACAACACAATACAACATCTCTGACGAGTCAGAGACACTTCCTGTGAAACAACACGCTATGACTCCCAATCCATTACCAGAACACCTTCCTCCCCAGCACTAAACAAAGCAGACAAATTCTGAGTGGGTCAGGCTACCCATTATAATTATCATTATTATAATTAGTCATTTAGATTTCTCATTGTCACATTTATGGCTATATTGCATGCCGTCCCTATGCTAACATAAGCCGGATGAGCCGGATCTGTGTAGTGAGTGGCTCAGCAGGCCATGAGATTACAAACAGAGTCAAGTTTGAATCTCTAGTGTAGAGTCCTCTCATGTA
This sequence comes from Trinectes maculatus, assembly GCA_016785345.1. NCBI lineage: Eukaryota > Metazoa > Chordata > Actinopteri > Pleuronectiformes > Achiridae > Trinectes > Trinectes maculatus. The sequence goes on along the minus strand of JAFBJQ010000503.1, from coordinate 253,211 downwards.
TGCTCTGTACACCAATGGCTACACTCCCATCCACTGCACGCACACCATTATTACATATGCAGATGACTCCACTTTGTTTGTACATATAATTGGTGATGGCTCAGCATACACAGTACAGGTTCAAAAGCTGTCAGTGTAACTTTTGTTGCAGCAAAATGATCTACTTCTCCACCACTGAGAGTATACTATACTGTACTAAACAACAGAGGTGAACCTGCTGCCCATCAGCAGACAGTAATGCAGATGGTCTTTAACAATGCCCATAGAACCATTGACCAGTGCCCACTGCCCTCCATAAGTGAGGAAAATATCTCTTCCACCCAGAAGAGCAGCTATTCAACCTCCTCCCTGAGTATAGTATATATTTATTCATACATAATAGATTTTTTTGTTTCTATTCTATTCTATTCTATTCTATTCTGATATGAAAAACAATCTAAAAGCAGGAAAATAGCTTTGATTTTTGATTCATGTCAGAACTGTCTATTAAAGTACATATTTGTTTCATTTGTTGTCAATGTAAAAAAATAGCTTGAGACAAAAATGTAATTTGGTCAGTTTATTACTGGGAGAAAGGGAAATAACATTATTAACAGCCAACCTTTTATATCCGGTTGTGGGTCGTGTATAGTACAATGCATGACACCTCAAGAGTAAAAGCAAAAACAACCTGGTGCCTGGTCTTCAAACTGTTTTGAAAATGTCTGTTTAAAAAAAGTATTTTTACTGATTCTTCTCTACTTTAGGCAGGAAAATAATATCATAAAATAAACAGTATAATAAAATACTGTATTACACCCCCCTTTTGTCATACTATGACCAACCACAAATTGGAAAATAAAATCTTTCAAACAACAAAATTGCATGCATAATGTGGACTAGAAGCGTCTATATATGTGACAGTTGCTGTGAGGGTTTATGAAGCTGTTGGTCACGTTAATAGTGAATAAGGAGACACAACTAATTCAATATCTAAACCGCTACTTTAGTCACAAATGAGGTAAAAGTAAAAGTCTTTAAAAACACTACAAGAAACACTGTAAAATAAATCTTGAGCAAAGAAAACTAAATTAAAACTAAATACCCGATGTCCCAAAGAATGTATGCAGTAAACCCATCTATCAGCAACGTACTGTAGCTCAGGCATACATGACCATGGGGTGGTCACTCCAAGGAGGCAGGCTGGAGAGTTTCACCACAGTGGCTGTGTCAATGGGCCAACTCCAGGCCTTAAAGAATTCAGACAGGTTCATCCCCACAGTCTGGGAAAAAGTCTCAGCATACAGGTTCATCTTTCCTTTGTTGTCACCAGGAAAGTTGCTCATCTTGAGGTAGGCAGCAAACACCTTTTTAAAGGCATCCCAGCCAAACTTTTCCTGGAGCTGCATGCAAAGAGGACAATGTAGAGGGAACATGTAGGAAAACAGCAGCCTCGCACAGCTGAATCAGGCTAATCAGTCTTATTGACCTCTGGTGTGATTTTGGTTAGAATCACACTATAGGTTGTAGTATGGAGTAATTATCCCTTACCTGCATGTATGTCTCCAGGGCCACCCACACAGACCAGGAGCTGAGGTTTCTGCCCCCTGTAACATACTCCTTTGTTCGACTGTTTCGGTTTTCCATTGTCATAGCTGGGTGAGCCTGCATTGAAGAAGATAGTGAAACGATATAATCATCATGAACGGCTAAAGACTTGATGTCTGATGACTTGATGTCTAATAAAAATAATACTAATAGATCGGTTTTATGTAGCTCTTTTCTGGTACCCAAAGATGCTTTTGTGATGTATAGTGGTAGAAAAACATTTCAAATTGCAACTTAAACTAACACACAAAATATATTTACTCCACCTTTTCCCTGTTGATTCCCAGCACCTCTTCATGCACATACACTGACCAGAGGTTGCATGTACACTCTGTGGTGTGTGATGGGAACTCCCAGCAGCTTCTCTGCTGGTTGTGTCCCAGTTCGTGGATGGGTCCCCACAGGCCATGCTTCCTGGCATGGTCAACACTCACCAGCTCAGCAGCCATCGCCTGGTGCACCATGATAGGATAACCTGCATGCATCCAACCTAAGTGAAGAAAAATCAGGTTAAAACAAGTTTTCCCGACAAATAATTTGTCGGGCATGTGAAATATGCACGCTTACTAAGATCTGACTTATGGCTGTTTGTGCAAAACAATCTCTTATTGTGTTTTCTGTCATGTTCCAGGGGTTTTCTATTTATTTGTTGTTTCTAGTTTTTGGATGTCACAATTTATGGCAGAACCCAAAAGCAGACTTCAGACAGGTCTTGTTTTCAAAAGGTTTATTAAAGAAAACGCTGGATAATGGGTAGCTGGTGGATGTCCTTGGGTGCTGAGGAAGTGGTCCAGGCAGTGGTGAACAGGCTGGTGTTAGCAGGAGGTGGCGGAGCAGGGTGCAGGTAAGCATTGCTTATCTTTGGTTTCGACAGGAGGCTTTCAACAAGGTAGAGCGAGCGTGATGCCAGGTCTTTCAGCACCGACGGATGTGGGCATGGACAGATGGGACCAGGATCTCCTACTCCTGAGCTGGGAAGAGGGGTGGTTAATAACCACACAGGCACTGGAATGGTGACATACCTGTGGCAGAGGATGGCAGGGTGTTATGAGCGTACTCAACCCAAGGAAGTTGAGAGGACCAGGAGGTTGGGTTGGCAGATGCAAGGCAGCGGAGAGTTTTCTCGAGCTCCTGATTAGCCCTCTCGGCTTGGCCATTGGTTTGGGGGTGAAACCTTGAGCTGAGACTAATAGTGGCCCCTATAGCAGAGCAGAAGGCTTTCCAGACAGCTGATCTGAATTGAGATCCACGGTCAGAAACAATGTCACTAGGAAGGCCGTGGATCCTGAAAACATCCTTCACTAAGATAGCTGCATTTTCCTTGGCAGAAGGCAGCTTAGACATGGGCAGTAAATGTGCAAATCTACTGAAACGGTAGACAACAGTAAGGACAACTGAATTACCATCAGACACAGACGAGAGACAAAGTCCAGGGACAGATGAGACCACGGACGAAGAGGAATAGGAAAAGGTCGCAGGAGACTGGCACTGGGCTGGGAAGAGGTCTTATTCTGCGCACAGACAGGACAGGCAGAGACAAAGCACTTAGTGTCCTCCACCAATGACAGCCACCAGAATCGTCTGCGAAGGAAGGCCAGAGTTCGGGTAACTCCGGGGTGACAAGTGAGTTTGGAGGAGTGGGCCCATTGGAGCACTCGAGACGTGGCAGCATCAGGAACAAACAAGCGACTGTTAACTGGGTCTGGTTGAGTCAGCTGTGCTGCAATTACCTCCCTTTCAATATCCCACGTGATGGCTGCCACAATACGAGAAGCAGGAATGATGGTGTCAGGAAGAGAGCAAGGCTAATTCTCCTTATCATGCAGGCGGGACAGAGTGTCACGCTTAATATTCTTCGATCCAGGTCTGTAGGAGAGAGAAAAAGAGAAACGGACAAAAAAAAGAGCCCACCTGGCCTGATGAGCATTTAGACGCTTTGGAGTCTGGATGTAAACCAAGATTTTGTGGTCTGTCCAGACCAAAAATGGCTGCTCGGATCCCTCCAGCCAACGCTGCCACTCCTCCAAAGCCTACTTTACTGCTAACAGCTCTTTGTTTCCCACGTCATAGTTTTGCAAGAAAGACGATGGGACAGAAAGGCACAGGGATGAAGCTTTTTATCCTTTGAAGAGCGCTGTGAGAGAAGGACAGAGGCATCTACTTCAACAACGAATTGCTTAGTGGGGTCTGGCTGAATAAGAATGGGAGCTGTGGCTCAGGAGTTCACTGGAACTGCCTGGAAGTGGAGGTTAGAGCAGTTAGTGGAGCAGCAATGCAGCTGTTATTACGAATAAATCTCCTGTAGAAACTGGAAAACCCGAAGAACCCCTGAAGCTGTTTACGGTTGGCAGGGGTTGGCCACTCTAGGACCGCTTTTACCTTGTCTGGGTCCATCTTCACCTGTCCCTTGGAGATGATGTAACCCAGGAATGAAACTGAAGAGGCATGAAATTCACATTTCACAGCCTTCACAAATATGCGGTTCTCCAGCAGCCGTTGGAGAACCCGTTGGATGTGCTGAATATGCTCAGGTAAGTTCCTGGAAAATATCAAAATGTCATCCAGATAGATGAACACAAACCTATCCAACATATCCCGTAGGAAATAATTTATCAGATTTTGGAAGACACCTGGGGCGTTGGAAAGTCCAAATGGCATCACTAAGTATTCAAAGTGGCCTATTGGAGTATTAAAAGCTGTCTTCCATTCGTCCCCCTCTTTTATCCAAACCAGGTGACATGCTTTACGGAGGTCGAACTTTGAAAATACTGTGGCTCCCTGAAGAGATTCAAAAGCAGAATTCACGAGAGGCAGAGGGTATTTATTCTTTACAGTTATGTTATTCAGTTCCCTGAAATCAATGCATGGCCTTAGTGTCTTATCCTTCTTGTTGATGAAAAAGAGGCCAGCAGCAAGACGGGATATAGATGGACGGATGATTCCTGCAGCTAATGAGTCCTTGATGTATAGCCTCCCATTCGGGCTTGGAAAGATTGTAGAGGCGTCTGCAGGGGAGGGGTGCACCAGGCAGAAAGTCAATGGAGCAGTGGTCTAACCAATCTGGGGATCATGCTTAACAACACTGCTTAGAGCGACTCCTCATTCCATCTACTCTCTGCTGACACAGTACGGCATTCAATGGAGTAATCTGCCACACTCTGAGGTCCCTGGCGAAGAGTCTCTTGGATGCGTCCTTTCCACAGACTTGGTGATCAAACACCTTACACATCTCTATGGTTCTCAAAAAATCTAGCTGGACTTGGCCACGAAAACAGACAAACCATCTTAGCACAACGATCCGGCAGGGATGTCAGTGCAGGGTTCTTGTAGGCAGTGGTGATTCGGTGATTGCTGGCCGGTGTGTCGATTGCAGCTCCAGCTCAGGTGTGCAGAGAGTGAGGGAGACAGAGTAGGGAGGGGAGGGGAAAACAAAAAAAACACACCAGACACTCACTCACACTAAAAATAAGAAAATAAACAAAACACACACTTACAGGCACAGGGACTGTGACATTGGATTTTTTGTCTTTTTCTATGCTCTCTACCTTTAAGTTGTTACAGGAGGCGTGGCCAACCTTCCCATGGCAGCAGACAAGACACACCTGAGTCCAATCACCTACTCAACCACTCCATATAATGACTGGTCCGACCACTACTTTGCTACGAGAGTATTACGTTCTCTGCAGTATTTTGCTGAGCTTACCTTTGAGCTGCTGCTAGTAAGTCCGTACTTTAGTCTTTATTATTACTTACCTTGGATCTCCTTTGTTCTCTTATTTTGTTCCTGTGCCTGTCTGTCTATCTGCAATGAGTTTGGCCATTGCCTCCATTTGATTCCTGTTTTTTGTTTCCTGAGTCGCCACTCACCTCTACGTGGTTCTGCTCCAGTCGCCCTCATCTCAGGCCTCTGGATGTTTTTTTTTTTTTGTTAAATTAAAGAGACTTATTTTTTATTAAGTCTGTCTTTGACTTTGCTTATTTTGGGATCCAGTAAAACAGAATTCTAACAGAATAATCTCGTCATCATGGATCAATCTCCACAGCCGAGTGAACCAGCTGAGCCCCTTGCCGAATGGAGTCGCAGCAGCACCTCCTGATTCTTTGGCTCCTGCTCTGGCTTCAACATTGTCTTCTGGGCTTTCATCTCATCGGGTAAATCCAAACCTGCCACCATTAGCCCAGCCTTCTGTTAGCCAGCCGCCTTCAGTTACCCCCGTGTTCAGTCAAACCACTTTAGTTCAACAGGCCGTTAGCCAGCCTTTGTTAGCTTACCCTCCAGCTAACCGTGAACCTTTCATTCTTACTCCTAACTGATATTCAGGAGTTACAGAAAATTGCAGCCAATTCTTACATCAATGCTCTCTTGTCTTCAGTCAACAGCCAGCCACTTATTCCGTTGATAGAGCTAAGTAGCATTCATTTGTAGCTTGCTAACTGATAAAGCTGCAGCATGGGCGCTAGTGCTACATAATGCTAACTCACCTGCTAACTCCAATTATGCCTTATTTACAGCTGAAATTAAAAGAGTTTTCGACCATCCCTTACGAGGAAAAGAGGCTGGCAGTCGTTTACTTTCATTAAAACAAAGATCTAATTCCATTGCTGATTACGCTATCGAATGTGTGGTTGGAATCAGCGTGCCCTCCAGGGAGTGTATTTACGTGGGTTAAGTGAAGAGATTAAGGATGAGTTGGCTGCCAGAGACGAAACTTTGTCATTAGACAATTCTTATTTCTCTTTCCGTTCAATTAGACAATCGGCTGAGAACGTAGACGTGAAAAATTTAATAGGAAGGAAAGGGTTCAAATTTTTCATAGCCCTAATAAAATGGTGTCCGGGGCGGTTTATCCTTCTCTCTTGAACGATCCTCTCTTCAGCTCCAGCTCTGATCAACCCACATACGAACCCATGCAACTTGGTCAGATGAGACTCACTCCTATGGAACGGCAATGACGGAACCAAGCTTCTGCTAGTGAGTCCCCATCCAATGAATTCAGCTACCTGGAACCATCTCCTACCAACAGGTATCTCACTCCCTTGATGTGTTAGTGGTGCAGATGACAACTTCAGTGACTCTGATCTGTTTTTTCAACTTAACTCACCGCTTGAACAACTTCCAGCGCCCCGTGAAGTTTTGGCACTTGATGGTAGGAGATTGGCTAAGGTTCCACAGAAGACTAAGACCTTGTCATTATCCGGGAATCATTCAGAACAAATTTAATTTTTTATTATTCCCTCTCCTGCTGCTTCCGTGGTGTTTACCTTGGCTTAACCTCCACAACCCTCATATCGACTGGTCATCATTATCTGTAGTTAATTGGAGTTTATTTTGCCACTCTCATTGCCTTCATTCTGCAGTTCCTGGTTCAGTCCCAGCCATTGATTCACTTGTTAAAAGACTTATCCTCAGTTCCTCCAGGATATCACAACCTACAGGAGGTCTTCAGTAAGGACAAGGCGCTATCTTTACCTCCTCACCAGCCATATGACTGTGCAATTGACATTATTCCTGGCTCCACTTTACCGTCCAGTAGATTGTATGAACTTTCCCTACATGAGAGACAAGCAATGGAAAGTTACATTCAAGACTCCCTAGCTGCCAGCATTATTCGTGCCTCATCCTCTCCTTTTGGTGCACGTTTTTTCTTTGTGGATAAGAAGGACAAATTATATTAAATTTAAAAATAAGTATCCTTCACCTTTGATTCAGCCTTTACTCCTCTCCACAATGTTAAGTTAGATCTACGAAATGCCAACCATTTAGTTTGCGTCAAGGAGGAGGATGAGTGGAAGACGACTTAACTCCTCTGGGTCACTTCAAATATCTGGTCATGCCTTTGGCCTTACTAATGCCCCAGCTGTTTTCCACAGTCTTGTAAACAATGTGTTGCGTGATATGCTGGGAGGTTTGTGTTCATTTATTTAGATGACATCCTTATTTTTTTTCTAAGAATCCTCCTGAACATGTCCAACATGTCAGATTAGTATTACAACATGAAAAGTGAAAAGTGTGAGTTTCATGCCGCTTCTGTTAACTTTTTGGGTTTTGTTGTGGAGAAAGGGCAGTCACGCTCTGATCCTGCCAAGGTTTAAGCAGTGGTCGATTGGCCCACTCCAACATCAAGGAAGCAACTACAATCGTTGGATTTGAACCTTGGGTTTGCCAATTTCTATCACAGATTCATATGAAATTATAGAAGAGTTGCTACAACCTTAACCAAACTCATGTCTGTTAAAACTCAGCTTGTCTGGTCTCAAGAAGCTGAATTAGCTTTTACCAAGCTAAAGTCTTTGTTTTCATCCGCCCCTGGTCACCTTGACCAAGCCATTCCTTTCGTTGTGGAGGTGGATGCATCTGTCTCTGGGGTAGGAGCCATGCTCTCCCAACGATCCCCTAAGGATCAAAAACTGCATCAGTGGTCTTTTTTTTTTCTAGACGTTTGTCTCCCCCTGAAAGTATTATGTTGGAAATTGTGAACTGTTAGCTATTGTTCCAGCATTACAGGAATGGAGGCACTGGCTGGAGGGGGCTGCTCAACCTTTCACTGTTTGGAGAGATCATAAAAACCTCTCATACCTCTAGGCTGCGCGAAGACTCAACTCGTGTCAGGCTAGATGGGTACTCTTCTTAGATCGCTTCCACTTCACCCTGACTTACAGACCTGGTTCCAGAAATATAAAATCCGATGCCCTTACCAGGATCTTCTCTCCACAAGGTGATGACTCTTCTCCAGACAACATCATCCTTCCACATGTGTGGTTGGTGCAGCCTGTTAGGATGTAGAAAAGATGGTGCAGGAAGCCCGGGATCAACCCACTCCTGATGTATGTCCTCCCGAGTGCCTATACGTGCCTCCTGCCAATCGTTCTCCAATGTGAGCATAGGTCATCCTGGTGCTGCTGGGACCCTCAGCTTAATTCGCCAACAGTTTTGGCTTGTTGACCGCTTCTCTAAGTGTGTCCATTTTATTCCATTACCCAGGTTACCTTCAGTTCTATAAACCGCTGACCTGTTTGTCCAACATCTTTCGGCACCATGGCATCCCTTCGCACATTGTTTCAGATCAAGGACCTCAGTTTTCATCCAGAGTCTGGGCTTTGTGCGAGGCGGTGGGAGCATCCATCAGCTCACTCCAGGTGCACCTTCAGCGCATCCAGGATGTGTGGCGGAGACTGGTTCTGCCTTGGTTCGGTCTGCTGAACGGAACAAGAAGATTGCGGACCACCACCGAGTTCCTGCACCCGACTACCAACCCGGCCAACAGGTGTAGCTTTCCTCTCATGACATCCCTCACACTGATTCGCGCAAGCTGGCATCTAGATTTATCTGTCCTTTTGAAATTGAGAGAATCATCAACCCCTCTGTTAGACTTAAACTCCCACCATCTCTCAATATACACCCAGCTTTTCACGTATCCCTCCTCAAGCCAGTGGCTTGATTACCCTGCATTCACGGTAAGAGTTGTTAGATGTCGCAGAAATGGCAGTGGGTTTCAGTATTTACTGAACTGGGAGGATTATGGTCCAGAAGAAAGTTCTTGGATATCTCGTTCTCTCATTCCTGACTCTGGTATCATTAGAGTTCTATGACTGCTATCCTAACAAGCCAGGTAGGCCGCCAGGAGGCGTCCCTTAAGGGTTAGTTTTTGAATATTTCCTGTATTTGGTTTGTCTTTGTTTTTCTATGCTCTCTACCCTTAAGTTGTTACAAGAGGTGTGGCCAATTTTCCTGCAGCGGCAGACGAGGCACAAGATTATTCCTTTCTCTGCAGTACTTTACTGAGCCATACCTTTAACCTGCTGCTAGTAAGTCCGTACCTTTAGCCTTTGTTCACTTAGTTTGTTCCTGTGTCTGCCTGCCTGCGGTGAGTTGGGCCATTGCCTTGTTTTGTTCCTGTTTTTTGTTTCCAGATTCGCCACTCACCTCTATATGGTTCTGCTCCAGTCGCCCTTCGCCTCAAGCCTCTGGATGTCTTTTGTTTGTTATTAAAGAGACTGATTTTTTGTTAAGTCTTCAACTCTGCTTATTTTGGGATTCAGTAAAACAGAACTCTAACATTTTCTTCAGTTCTACATGTGTATATTATTAAAGGATGTAAATTACCATAATATTTTGTCAATATAATATTGTAATAAATATCATCTTACTTTAAAAAGCATTATGTTACACTCTACTGTACATTAGAATTTACTTAACATATGGTAATTGGCTGGTACAGTGTGGTTCTGTATATGTTGCTATTTACCTCTGGAAACAAGAGCGGTTATTCACAAAAAAGTCATCCTTTGGGTATTACAGATACTATATACTATTACATATTGTACACTGTTACATATTCCATGATTTAATAGTCACAGCTTCTAGTTAAAATTTTCAGTATGATTGTTGCTCCTCCATGGACCATCACCTTATCGTGGTGGAGGGGTTTGAGTGCCCTAATGATCCCAGGAGCTGTGTTGTCGGGGGCATTAGCCCCTGGTAGGGTTTAGAAGAAAGTTCTTGGATATCTCGTTCTCTCATTCCTGACTCTGGTATCATTAGAGTTCTATGACTGCTATCCTAACAAGCCAGGTAGGCCGCCAGGAGGCGTCCCTTAAGGGTTAGTTTTTGAATATTTCCTGTATTTGGTTTGTCTTTGTTTTTCTATGCTCTCTACCCTTAAGTTGTTACAAGAGGTGTGGCCAATTTTCCTGCAGCGGCAGACGAGGCACAAGATTATTCCTTTCTCTGCAGTACTTTACTGAGCCATACCTTTAACCTGCTGCTAGTAAGTCCGTACCTTTAGCCTTTGTTCACTTAGTTTGTTCCTGTGTCTGCCTGCCTGCGGTGAGTTGGGCCATTGCCTTGTTTTGTTCCTGTTTTTTGTTTCCAGATTCGCCACTCACCTCTATATGGTTCTGCTCCAGTCGCCCTTCGCCTCAAGCCTCTGGATGTCTTTTGTTTGTTATTAAAGAGACTGATTTTTTGTTAAGTCTTCAACTCTGCTTATTTTGGGATTCAGTAAAACAGAACTCTAACATTTTCTTCAGTTCTACATGTGTATATTATTAAAGGATGTAAATTACCATAATATTTTGTCAATATAATATTGTAATAAATATCATCTTACTTTAAAAAGCATTATGTTACACTCTACTGTACATTAGAATTTACTTAACATATGGTAATTGGCTGGTACAGTGTGGTTCTGTATATGTTGCTATTTACCTCTGGAAACAAGAGCGGTTATTCACAAAAAAGTCATCCTTTGGGTATTACAGATACTATATACTATTACATATTGTACACTGTTACATATTCCATGATTTAATAGTCACAGCTTCTAGTTAAAATTTTCAGTATGATTGTTGACAATGAATTCTGAGAAGCTTGCTTTCTTATACTTGACTTCCTGTATAATCCTGACGTTCTGGTAAACCCAGTGACTACTGTGAATAGGGCAGTTGGAATGCAGGGAAGACTGGAGGACGTCCAGGAGAGACTGGATGACAGCAGGGAAAGACCGCGCCGGGCGTGGGCGGCTAGTTACCCAACCCACTGGTCTCTCAGTAGAGAGACACCCAACGCTAACTACAAAGAATCACAAAAAGCAACAACCCGTGGGCCCTCCGAGAGGCGGGATGAAAGATGGGCCCAACAGGACGGACTACATAGTGACAACGGCAATGGAAATGGATTACGAGAATACCAGAACCCCAGGAAATGAGGAGAAGATCCTTCGAAAGTGTGCATGTGGATGGGAGAAAGTGACCACGTTCAGAGGCGTTCGAATCCACCAGGGAAAAGCAAAGTGTGGTCAGAATGGCCAACAGCAACCTTGCACTGCAACTGCAGGTGAGACAAGAGGGACCAAAAGCCCGGGCAAAAACCACAGAGCCAATGGACCCAACGTTTCTGAAGGCATGAGAGCGACAGAGGAAGACGGTCCACTGGTGGAGAACGAGCCCCCACGTGAGCATGAAGACCCAGTCATCACCACCTCAAATAGAACAGAACCAAATGCAGAGACCAAGAAACCAGCCAGAAGAAGTAAGATCAAGTGGCCAAAGTCAAGCGAAGCAGAGGTATGGCGTGCACTGGATGCAGACCTGATCAAGACCCTAGAAGAATCACTCCATTGAGGGGCGAAGGCTAAGCTAAATCAGATTGGGGACATCATATACCAGACCTGCAAGGACAGGTATGGCGACCTTGTCCCCAGACAGAGGACCACCCCAAGAGAGAAGGGAAGGAGAGAAAAGGAAATCCTCCAGCTTGTACAAAGGCGGCGGCAACTCCGTAAGAACTGGAGAAAGGCAACCCATGCAGACAAAGAGGGGCTGAAAGCCCTGTGGGAGGAGGTCAGGAAAAGACTAGCCGGGCTTCGCAGAGCTGAACGCATTCGGAAACGCAACAGGCAGAAGCAAAAAGAGCGAGCCAGTTTCTTCAAGAATCCCTTTAAGCATGCCAGACAGCTGCTGAAGGAAAAGAAGACTGGCAAGCTCGAAATCACCAGGGAGAAGTTAGAACACCATGTCAGAGAACAGTACAGTGATCCGCAAAGGAGCGTCCCCCTAGGAACACCAGGATACGTACCTCAGCCCGCACAGCCAACAGCCGAGTTTAACACCATGCCTCCCAAGCTTAGCGAGGTCAGGCAAGTCGTGGGGAAGGCAAGATCCGCTTCTGCACCAGGCCCCAACGGAGTCCCCTACAAGCTCTAGAAGAACTGCCCCAAGGTACTAGAGCTGCTATGGTACCTAATGAAAACTGCCTGGAAAAAGCAACTCATTCCATCTGAGTGGCAAAGAGTGGTAGCAGTTTTCATCCCCAAGGAAACAAACTCCAAAGACATCGGCCAGTTCCGTAACATCGCCCTACTGAATGTGGAGGGAAAAATCTTCTTCTCAGTACTTGCCAGAAGAATGACCAAATACCTGCTGGAGAATGGCTACATCGACACCAACTGCCAGAAAGAAGGAGTGCCAGGATTTGCTGGATGCGTAGAGCACTCAACAATGATCTGGGATCAGATCCAGAAGGCTAAGCGGGAGAAGACCGACCTGCACATCACCTGGCTTGACCTTGCCAATGCCTATGGATCAGTCCTGCACCAGCTGATCAACTATGCCATGGATTTCTTCCACATGCCCACCTGCGTCAAGAACTTGGTAGTGCAGTATTTTAACAACCTGCAGATGTGCTTCTCCGCACAGGACTTCACTACTGGATGGCAGCGGCTTGAAGTTGGAATTGCAATGGGATGTACCATTTCTCCGATACTGTTCGTAGCAGCATTTGAGATAATCCTCATCGGCGCAAGGCAAATGGCAGGAGGGATCAAACTGCCAACTGGTCAGAGGCTTCCGCCACTAAGGAGCTACATGGACGATGTCACCACCCTCCTTCAGACAGCAGCATGTACAGCAAGACTGCTGAAGAGGTTGGATGAGCTGATGTCATTGGCAAGAATGAAGATCAAGCCCTCCAAGTCCCGTAGCCTGTCACTCAGGAGAGGAGTCCGGAACGACAACACCACATTTGTTGTCGGAGGGGAGAAGATACCACTCCTCGCAGAGCAACCCATCAAAAGCCTGGGGAGGCAGTACACCGCAGAGCTGTCTGATAAGCAGATGGGGAAAACCGTCGTGAAACAGCTCTGTGAAGGCCTGGCAAGGATCGACCAAAGCCAACTCCCCGGGAAGTATAAGGCCTGGTGCTATCAATTTACACTCTACCAGAGGGTAATGTGGCCCTTGAAAATGAGTGAGATCCCCTCATCGATCGTGAGTAAGATGGATGGGAAAGCCAACTCATTCATCCGAAAATGGTTGGGGCTGCCGCGGTGCCTATCTGAAACCGGCCTCTTTGGAAAAAACATGTTGCAGCTACCACTGAAGTCACTACAGCTGGGCTACATGCAAGAGAAGACCAGGCTGGTCCTCGAGCTTAGGGAGTCCACAGACAAGTCAGTAAGGAACGCGAACGCCAAGGTTCCGACTGGCCGCAAGTGGAACGCCCAGGCCGAGCTCGACCAAGCCATCAGGCGGCTCCAACATCAGGAGATCATGGGCAGAGTCCAGATAGGAAGAGCAGGCCTAGGATGGGGAGACGCACCATGCCCCTGGTCCAAGGCCAACCGCAAGGAAAGGAAGGAGATGGTGGTGGCGGAGGTGACGAGGATGGTGGAAGACCGATACAAGATCAAAGCCGTGTCGCAAGGTCGGCAAGGAAGCTGGACAACCTCGGAGGGAATCACAAGCAGGAACGTCAGTTGGTCAGACGTGTGGAAGATCCCACAGGCAAGACTCAGCTTCCTCATCCGCTCAACCTACGACACGCTTCCCTGCCCTCGGAACCTCCACCAGTGGTTCGGAAGTGAGGAACGTTGCGCGCTCTGCAATACTCCCAATGTAAGCCTCCAGCACATCTTGTCAGGCTGTAAGATTGCACTCTCACAGGGCCGCTATAGATGGCGCCATGACCAAGTCCTGAGGAAGCTATCCGAAGGGCTGGAGGAGTGTCGAAAGGGAAGTAAAACACCGCCACCTGCAGAGGACCCCACAACCTTTGTTGCGGAAAGAGGGATCAAGAGAAGCATCAGGCCAAGAGAAACATCAAGGCCCTTCTCCCCTGACCAGGAGTGGAGCATAAGGGTCGACCTCAACAGGAAGCTTCAGTTCCCCACAGAGATCACCACCACATCCCTCCGGCCAGACATAGTTGTGTGGTCAGCCAAGGCAAGGGCAGCGATTCTCATCGAGCTCACAGTAACGATGGAGGAGGGGATTGAGGCCGCCTTCGAACGCAAGAAGGCCAGGTACTCAGCGCTGGCTGCTGAGTGCCGGGAGGCTGGCTGGAAGACTACCATCTACCCAGTGGAAGTTGGATGCCGAGGCTTCATGGGCTTGTCAACCACACTCCTCCTGAGGGACGTTGGACTCACCGGAAGAAGACTCAGGAAGGCGATAAAGGATCTGGCAGAGGAGGCTGAAAAAGGGAGCTTTTGGCTCTGGCTTAGGAGGAAGGACAAAACCTGGGGGAAGAACACCTAACTCCAGACAACAGCCGCAGGAGACAACACCCATCAGCTGCAGGGGGTGATGGGGAGACATCCCTGTCACTTCTCCGCTACCAGGAGACGTATCGGAATTAAAGGAGCGAAACGCCGGTGAATGGTGGTTTCTGGCTGATGACCCTGCAGCTGACCCATGGGCACCGGAGGAGGTGCGACAGGCAGAAAAGCCCAGCAGGTGCTAACATCTTCCTGTATAATCCTGTCCTGACACTTATATACTAGCAATACTTGTGCCTTATACCCTAACTATTATTACCCTAACCCTAACTATTATATTAGTATTAGGAATAACTGGCATATGCATTTAACTTAAAAAAAGGTTCTTAGAATGATCAGAAAACAGGTGCAAACATTTTAAGAACACTTCAGGAATCTGACACAGAGATTTCAGGAGAACCTCCTTAAGGAATTTCTGAACAAAACACTAGATAAGGTGTTGGTAAATGAGGTCCAATATTTTCACGGCAGCATTTACCAATGAGCCATGTAGGTACAAATATGGGCCTGACTGGATGTGTGTCTGTGCTCTGAGACAGACATCACTTACTGTACCTCAGCAGAAGTCACGGACATTTACAGTGTAAAGCCAAACACACGTACCATGGGAAATCTGCACATCTGCTACAAAGCGTTCTTTGCGAGGAAACTTTTGTTGTTTGGCTGCCAAGTCAGCAATGGCCTTCATGATGGCATTCCAGTGTGTCGCTAACTCATCAGGACGTTCCAGGTCCCGAACTATATCTGATGGTACAGTCAGGATGATGTTGTCAAACTCCAGCTCCGCCCATGGTGAGGGAGCAGTGCGCAGCAAGGACCATTCAGCTGCTGTAGTAACGCCTGAAGAAAACAAAAGGATTTATGTTTTTGTTCCTCAGTACAGTAAAAATAAATACAGTAGATGTTTTCCATCAGCCGAAATGAAGACACACACATGCACATGTCAGCAGATTACACATAATCCACTTTTCACACACTCACCAGATTTATAATATGGCGCAGGTACAGCTTTCTGCACTATGACTACTCCCTGCAATTGTGTGTTTTGAGGGGCCACCAGGTAGATGAGCCCCCCCCAGAGATTCCACACTTGCATCATCTCTGTGGTTATGGGGAATTGTTCATGAACAGATGCTGCTCTCTTTAACTCGGCATGGTTCAGTCTGTCTGTTTGACAGCCGATCTGGATCTGAGGGAGACAGACAAGGTGTCTTACAGCTTTAAAGGTATAGACCATGGACGAGTAACATTTGTCTTTGATGCACTGGAGAAGCATGGAGCTGCTTTACGGGATATCTATTAGTACAATTTCTTTTGAATTCAAAATCCTTTAGATTGAGCTTTGTACATTCTTTCATAAACAGTATCACATCTAATGATTGTAAAGTTTTGATTCTGTGGCCTGTGACCTACCTTCCATCCTTTGTTCACCATCTCTGCTGGTATGGCCATGTAGGTCTTCATACCAGGAGCGAGGTAGAGACCTGTACTGATCCACTCATCACGTCCTAATGCGCGCGCACACACACACACACACACACACACACACACACGCGTATATATCATGTGCATATATCATGTGCATATATCATGTGCATGTGTCTGTTGCACTTGTGTACACTGTAGATTATATAATACTAATACTAATAATATGCACATAAACAAATAGTACCAGCCTATACAATTTTTCTTGTTCTTGGTCTAAAGTGTGCACCTATTGTGAACAAGTTCTTACCTTTTGTGTTAATGGATATCTTGATACTGTGGTTATGGACAACAGTCATCAAAGGTTTTACTTTGATAAGGTAGGGCAAGAGGACATCGGGATCTGGGCAAACTTTATAAACATCTGTCCCAATAGACAGAAGGATGTGGTCTGTAGGAGTTGTCACAGGATGACTGTCATCCACCTAGAAACAAAATTAATTTTTATATTTTCTTCTGCAACAACTGACTGATTGCTAGCTGCACAGTAGTCATAGTCATAAGTTCATTAACACAAATAATGTTAAGCACTTTTCTATTTGAATTGTTCGAAACCTTAATCAGTTGTTTTTGTCTACTCACCTGTGGCATGCCCAGTGTAATTAAAATATCAGTGAGAGTGGACAGAATCTGTATATAGGAGAAGCAGTTATGAGCCTTCATGTTCAAGTAGGTAGAAATATCCATCTTCAGCTTTTTGAGTTGTTTTGTCTGCTGCTCTCTGAGTTCTTGGCCCTGGGTTATATGGCCAGCAAAGTGGTGTAGAAGGTGGCGGAAGTGGTACATGTCTTTGATGGCCTCGCTTGGAACAGGAGCCTTGTACAGACCTCTTTCAGTTGTTGCAGTCAATACACTCAGGCCCATTTTGTTCAGGATCTTGTTCCCTGTAAGACAGTGGAGCAGACTTAACAAACTGGCTGGGGGTTGACACAGGTGAGTCATAAATACTTTTATCATTGGTCTAAAGTCCAAGACAGACAAAATTTGGCGGCTTCTAGATTTAAATGAACACAGATAACTAACTAACAAATATAAAGCAATTACCCAGAGGCGGCTGGCCCATAGGGGGCGCTGGGGCTCAGCCCCACCAGTTGTTGAGGGGAAAAAATATTTTTATATTATTATTATTTATTTTTTAAAATCAGTCAGTTTTACTTAATAGTGTGTCTGCCTACATGCAATTTAAATCATTTAAACAACATTTCCACCAACTGACACTCATTAAACAGTGAATTTCCACTCACAGACAGTGTATCATTCTCTCATGGGGCTATCGGCAAAGCGCCCCTAACCTGGAGCCAAACAGCCAATCCGGTTACTGTTGCTAGGGGAAAATTATGAATAATTGGCCTATCAACGTCGCCAAATTAAACGCCCGTGGGGCGCTGGAAATTTAGCCCCAACTGCTACGTAAAATGCGTGAAGGTTTAGGATGGCTAAAGCTACATGAGTAGCCAGCAATAGTTTTTTTTCGTAGTGCGACTCCCAGACTCTGTCCTACGCTACGGGGGAAAAATTACGTGCGACGACGAAGAGAGATGACGGCGATGGCGATGACTGGAGTTCAAGAGCAGCTTCCACCAAATTCGGTGAAATCGCTATTAATGTACCCCTTTGCGAGGCGGACGACGGAGGAAAAACTTCTTGTTAAGGAGCTGGGACCCGATAAGCCCGAAATCAAGATCTCCCAGCAAATCAAGGATAAAGATAAATGTTACAAACGGAGTTTTTGTCGGAGCTGGTTCGACCGTAAGACGTGGCTGGCAGGTTGTGGAGCAGCCAACGCACTTTTCTGTTTCCCCTGTATCCTCTTCAGAAGTGACAAATGTGACTCGACTTGGACAAAGACTGGACTAACTGACTTAAAGCACCTCTCCGAACGGATCAAGAAGCACGATAGATCCAAAGTTCATATGGAAAACTGCGTGAAGCTAGCTGTGTTCGGGAAGATTAGCATAGCAAGTTGCTATGCTAATCTTCCACTCACTCACTCATTCACTCACTGCTGATTTGTATAGATTCGGCTGAAATCATACCTTTGTTATGAATTTATCCCTTGATTGTATTGTATAGTATTTGAGATTGTATTGTATAGTATTTGAGAGCATAAAGTCTAATATAGCTGTAAATTGTTACTTTTTCTGTGAAACTGGAAACTGTGAAATTAAATTATTATTGTGGAACTGTAGTTATTTTCCGACTGTTCATTTGAATGCTTATGCTAGATTAGGCAGGGAAATCTGTTGCCACACCAGCCCCACCAAGATTTTTTTTCACCAGCCGCCACTGCAATTACCTTTTGGTAAGAAATGTTTATGTTCACTTGTGCCACTGGGTATTTTCTTTTGTGTTTGCAATTCTTGATCACTGTGACAACTCTCTGTTTTTTTCCATGTGTAGCCTTCTTCATTGTCAACCAACACAACAAACAAAACTTTCTCTAGTAATTTCTCAGTAAATTTCTCAGTAATTTTAATTGCTGTATTAGGATTCTCCCACATTTCTTTATAGCCAGAGATTCTACAAGCCCACAATTTTGTCAAGTATGCTTTTATTGCCCACTTGTATAGTCAACATGATTGCTGGGCAGAACCCAGTGACTACTGTGAAAGGGCAGTTGGCATCCAGGAAAGTCTGGAAGACGTCGAGAAGAGACTGGATGACAGCAGGAAAGTCTGCACCGGGAGTGTGCAGCTAGTTGCCCAATGCACTAGTCTTCTAGTCACCCACCTTGTAAGTACAAAGACAAATAAGAAGAAACAACCTGGAGGCCCTCCAAGACGCGGAGTGGAAGATGGGCTGACTATATGGAAACTGCAGTAACGAAAAAGGACAAAGACAAAAAGGCCTTCCGATTGTACAAGTGTGAGTGGGGAAAAGTGATCACATTCAAGGGGCTATGAATCCATCAGGGGAAAAGGGGTGTGGGAAGAAAGGCCAACAATATCCTTGCACTGCCTCAGCAGATAAGACAACCAGGACACTCAGCCAGGGAGAGAACCACACAGCCAAGGGACCTAACGTTGTTGAAGGCGAGCAGCGAGCAGTGGAAGAATCCCCTGTGGAAAGCTGTAGCCCCCAAGCATATGAGCAGACAGGAAGTAGACCTCTCTGCCACCCAAAAAGAGAGGGAACCAGGACGAAAGGGCATCAATAAGTGGCCTAAAGCAAGCAATGTAAAGATATGGCGGAAGCTCAACACAGACCTCAGCCAAGTGCTTGAAACTTGTTGCATGGTAAAGTGGACAGGAAGAAGAAGAAGAAGAACATACTTTATTGATCCCAATTTGGGAAATTAGATCGCTGCATTCCACATACATCTCACATGCATTTTTAGTAGGTCACAACATTTGTACGTAGAGTAGCATGCCGAGCAGTGGGCTGCCCCCCCTCCCGAAGGAAGCGCCCAGGGTGCAAATTTAGGGGTTAAGGGACTTGCTCAAAGGCCCAAGGTGGTGGACGGCAGATGGCAACGCCTCTCCCATTTTCCGGCCAATCCGGTGTATACACCGTCAACCTCACATTCCCAAGCTTGATGGTAGCTCAGGTCTAGGATGGTGGCGCATCACCCAGTCTTCGGCAGGGCAGGGATTCGAACCAGTGACCTCCGGGTCCAAAGCCTCTTGGTCCCAAGCCCGATTCTATGACTGCTTTGCCACCAGCTCCCCTATGACCGCTTCGCCACCACCTCCCCTCAACCTCTTAGGGGACATCCCATATGAGGACTGTAAAGCTAGGTTCGGAATACTCTCCAAAAAACAGCGAAACTCCCCTCAGGGATAAGCCTGTGAATATTCTCACTCATTCAGGTCATAGTTATCTCAAGGAGATTGAATCGATCGCAACTGGATTTTTGGTTTTTGCCTTTTTGAAGACGTTTCACCTCTCATCCAAGAGGCTTCATCAGTTCATGCTCGCTGACTAGGCTGGGACTAGTCCAACTAGCTGGTTTGGAGGTCCAACTATTTAACCTCTTGGAGGGCGGTCACATGGCCAGTGGTATCGATGGGTCGTCAGTGCTCCATTTATCCAACGACAGTCGTTCGAGTGACGGTCGTTGGGGGTGGTGAAAAGTCTATGACTTCGTTAGTGTCCTATTGTGTTATTATGACAGTCGTTGGAGTCACATGAGGCCATTGGTGAACAGCTGTTGTTCTTAGAGGCTATGTTGTTGAATCTCCTGGGAAGCCATGAAAGGACAGCATTGTAAATTGGAGATAGGTGGTGTCGCAGACCTCCTCCTCTGTTTAGAGATGGCTTTTCAATTTTGGCGTGAATGGCTTCTTTTACTCCTCTTTCAAACCATCTATCCTCTCTGTCCAAGATGTGAACATTATTGTCCTCAAAGGAGTGAGCTTTCTCCTTGAGGTGTAAATATACAGCAGAGTCTAGGCCTGAGGAGTTAGCCCTCCTGTGCTGGGCCATGCGTTTATGTAGCGGTTGTTTGGTTTCACCAATGTAGAGGTCTTTGCATTCCTCCTTGCATTGGACTGCGTACACCAGGTTGTTTTTGTGGGTGTGTGGTGTTCGGTCCTTGGGATGTACCAGTCTCTGTCTGAGTGTGTTGCTGGGTTTGAAATATACAGGAATACGGTGCTTGTTGAAAATCCTCCTGAGTTTCTCTGATACCCCAGACACATACGGGATGACTATGTTTCATTTGTCCTGCTTTTGTTCCTCCATCACTTTGGTGTTCTTTCTGGAACCAGCTGCAGTTTTTACAAAGGCCCAACTGGGATAACCACAGGTTTTGAGGGCACTCCTCAGATGCTTGTGCTCTTCCCCTTGTGCCTGCGAGTTCGTGGGTACGTTGTTAGCTCTGTGCTGCAGGGTTCTGGCAAACTCTTGTCCTTCACATCTTCTCTGGTGAACTTGATGTTTCTATCCACTGAGTTGATGTGTTCAGTAAAGGCTTGCACCTCTTGGGTCATCCACATACCTGAACCAGTGGCTTGGTGTTGTTCCCCCAAAGGAGTTCAGGGCCTTGCGTTCCACCTCTTCCATGTATAAATTGGCCACAATGGGAGATACTGGTGAACCCATGACACAGACTTGGTGTAATCAGAACCCTGGAGCACAGAGCTAACAACGTACCCACGAACTCGCAGGCACAAGGAGAAGAGCACAAGCATCTGAGGAGTGCCCTCAAAACCTGTGGTTATCCCAGTTGGGCCTTTGTAAAAACTGCAGCTGGTTCCAGAAAGAACACCAACGTGATGGAGGAACAAAAGCAGGACAAACGAAACAACATAGTCATCCCATATGTGTCTGGGGTATCAGAGAAACTCAGGAGGATTTTCAACAAGCACCGTATCCCT